>JAESUZ010002645.1:0-17659 GCA_017311185.1 Proteles cristata cristata
ATCTGTTAAATACATCTGGTCCAATGTGTCATTCAAGTCCGTTGTTTCTCTAGTGATTTTCTGTGTAATTGATTTTTCCATTGGTGTAAGTGGAGTATTTAATTTTCCTGCTATTAACACATTTTTATCCATAAGATTGTTTCTGTTTGGGGTTAATTGTTTTATGGGTGCTCCCGTATTCAGTGTGTAGACATTTATAATTGTTAGCTCTTCCTGACAGCTCTTCCTGTGATTTTTATATAATGCCCTTCTTCATCCCTTCTTACTCTCTTTACTTTAAAGTCCAGTTTGTCTCTATACGTAAAGCTACTCCAGCTTTCTTTTAACTTCCTGTAGCATGATCTATATTTCTCTATCCCCTTACTTTCAATCTGAAGGTGTCCTCCAGTCTATAATGAGTTTCTTATAGACAGCAAATAGATGGGTTTTGTTTTTTTATCCATTCTGCTACTCTATGTCTTTTGATTGGAGCAATCAGCCCTTGTAAATTCAGTGTTATTATTGAAAAATACGGGTTTAGAGTCATCATGTCCTTTGTAGGATTCATGCTTGTGGGGGTATATCTGGTACCTTGCATTCCTTGCAACATTTCCCTCAGAGAGTCCCCCTCTGGATTTCTTGTAGGGCTGGTTTAGTGGTGATGAATTCTTTCAATTTTTGATTATTTGGAAAAACTTTTATCTCTCCTTCTATTCTGAATGACACGCTTGCTGGATAGAGGATTCTTGGCTGCCTATTTTTTTTGTGTGTGTATCACACTGAAGATTCCCTGTCATTCCTTTCTGACCTGCCACGTTTCAGTAGATAGATCTGTCACCAACCTCACAGGTTTCCCTTTGTTATGTTAGGGCCTTTTTATCCCTAACTGCTTTCAAAATTCTCTCTTTGTCCTTATATTTTGCCAGTTTCATTATGATATGTCATGCTAAAGATCAATTCAAATTAGGTCTGAGGGGAGTTCTCTGTGCCTTTTGAATTTCAATGTCTATTTCCTTCCCCAGGATGGGAAAGTTCTCTGTTATAATTTGTTCAACGACTCCTTTAGCACCTTTCCCTCTCTCTTCGTCTTCTGGAATTCCTATGATACGAATATTGTTCCGTTTGATTGTATCGCTGAACTCTAGAACTCTCCTTTCGTGTTCCTGGATCAGTTTATCTCTCTTTTCTCAGCTTCCTCTTTTTCTATAATTGTGTCTTCTAAATCACTTATTCTCCTTTATGCATCTTCAATCTGTGCATTGGTCACCTCCATTTTATTTTTCTTCTCATTTATAGCATTTTTTAATTCATCACAACTATTTTTAAGCTCCATAGTCTTTGTAGTAATAGTTTCTCTGATGTCTTCCATGCCTTTTTCAAGCCCAGCGATTCATTTTATGACTATTCTTCCAAATTCTTGTTCAGTTATCTTGCTTATATTTGTTTTGAGCAGTTCTTTAACTATCATTTCTTCTTGAAATTTATTTGGAGGAGAGTTCTTCTGTTTTGTCATTTTGGTTAGCCTTCTATCTCTTGTTAATTTTTAAAGCTTGTTATGCACTCTGCCCCTACTGGTGCTGCTGTATTAAAGAGGGCTCTCTGACTGTCCATGGCCTGTCTTTTCAGGCAGTGTTCTTTGAATGGTGTCTCTTGGTCTCTCTTGTTGAGACTTTGGTTATTTTATTTCCCTACTCGTAGTGGTAATTGGGACTCTTCACCTAGTGTGGAGTTTGGCTTGTTTCTTGAGGTAGCCCTGGAAAAGAAAACAAACAGCCACACAGGGAACAAAGGTGCACAAACACACAGACAAATCTAACAAACACGCAAACTGAAAGGGAAAAATAAAAAAAAATAAGCAAAAAAGCAAAGGACAATAAACAAAACAAAAACAAAAAAGAAAATAAGAGGAAGGAGAGAAGACAAGTAATAAAAATAAAAATTAATAAAAATTTTAAAAAGAAGAATAAAAAAGAAAAAAAAAACCCAAAAGACAAAGTACAGTCTAAAAGCATAAAACCAGAATTCCCAGCTACGAATAAAGAGCTGGGTGTATGCAGTGCTGATAGAAGAACATACACAAAGAGAGAAATGACAGGGCAGGGAGGAAGTGAAATTGGAAATGAAATGACCAGGCAGAGAGACTAAGAGGCTTGCTTGAGTGGGAGAAATCGTACAATATGTTTAGAGGTAAGGAGAAAGAAATGAAGATAACGTTACTCAGAGAAACTATAGAGTCTGATTACTCCCGAGAGAGAGATATAAAAAGGTGGCGGTGGAGGTATAGAATGTACATCTAGAGAATGGATTAAATGTGACTGTTTAAGCAAACCAGTGACCAGAGTGCCCCATCCAGCAGAGTGGAGGGTTACGAATGAGAAAAGGGAGAATATATCTGAATAGAAAGAATTATCTAGAATTAATCATGGCAGTGCATACATGTTGGTCTTGCTCTGGGCGCCGGTTTAAAAAAAAAAAAAAAAAGCAGCTCTCTAGTGGGGATGGGCATGGTTTGGTGTAGGCAGGTCTTAGTTTCCACTGTGTCCTGCTGGCCACTCCCTGAGGCCCCACCTTGGTGGTTGTGGGGAGAAAAGTGGTGGCGCCCCAGTCCCTTCTCAAACCAAGTGTTGCAAATCACTCCTTTGGGCCGGATCTCCCTGTGCTGGGGGCATAGCCAAGGTGGGCTGTGTTCTATGCCCCATGACCCACCTCGTTTCCAGGTCCCAGTCCGTGTGCTTTATTGATACTGCCCAAAACACAGTCCTGTAGGCTGCTGTTTCCCTGCTGTCCGGATCCAGCAGGAGGGGGCGGGGGGTGCTGTGCAGCCTCAGATCCACAGGCGGCACAGCCTGGGATCCGCTGCCTCAGTGCTGCTGGGGGTCAAGCCAGGGGAAGGGAAAGCAGCCTCAGGACCACAGTGATCACGCTGCCTAGGATGGTGCTGGGAGCGCAGCAGAGCAGTTTTTCCTCTGTGACCAGAGACACCTAGTTCAAAGTCAGCACCCCAGTTAGAAGTAAACACTCTCCTTCCAAGCTGAGGTTTTTCTCTTCTCCAGGGACAGTTCTATGAGCAGTTTCAGTCGCTCTTTCTTTTCCCCTCAACTCGCCGTGGCTGCCTGCGATCGGGGCTACCTCCCTCCCTCCGTGTCTCCATGTCTCCAGTCCGGCCCGCTTTTATCTTCCCCATTTCTCACTCACGCACTTATGAGGTTGCCTTCCCAGTGTACTGTGTCTCTTTTCCTTCCCAAACTCCTGTGGCTCAGTGTCCTATGGCTTCAGGCCTTCTCTGTTTGAGAGATAGGTGCAAGCTAATTGCACGGAGCTCCCTACTTCTCTGCCATCTTGCCTCCAGCCTGTTACACTATTTTAGATTTTTATTGGAGGGGCGCCTGGGTGGCTCAGTCAGTTAAGCATCTGACTCTTGGTTTCCATTCAGTTCATGATCTCACAGTTTTGTGAGTTTGAGCCCCACATTGGACTCCGTGCTGACAGTGTGGGGCCTGCATAGGATTTTCTGTCTCCCTCTCTCTCTGCTTCTCTTCCACTTGTGCTATCTCTGTCTCTCAAAATAAATAAATGAACTTAAAAAAAAAACAAAAAAAAATAAATGTTTATTGAAACTTATTGGTAACAGTTTTGAGATATAATTCACGTACCATACAATTCACCCATTTACGGTGTATAATTAAACGTTTCGGTTTTGTTTCTTTAGTTTATCCACAGTTCTACAACAATTAGCACAATCAATTTTAGGAAATTTTCATCACTCCATAAAATAATCCCATAACCTTTAGCCATTTCATCTCCCCTCAAGTTGCTGGCAGCAATTTGTAATCTATTTTCTGTCTCTATAGCTTGGCCAATTCTGTAACATTTCATATGAATTTAATCATATATGTGGACTTTTGTGATTGGCCTTTTTCACTTAGCATAATGTTTTCTAGATTCATCCATGTTTCAGCATGTATTAGTACGTCATTCCTATGTCTTTTGATTATTGAGTTTTGAGTACTTTACATATTCTGAATGCTAGACCATTACCAAATACATGATTTGTAAATATCTTCTCCCATCGTCTGGGTCATATTTTTCACGTTCTTGATAGTACCCTTCAATGAACAAAAGTTCATAATTTTGGCAAAGTCCAATTTATTTATTTTTTTCTTTTGCTGCACCATGACATGGAAATGTCTATGCAAGGACTCTACTTTTTCCCCCAAATTTCTTAGAACCATATATGCATACTATCTGCTGTATACAATTATGTTCATTGTTTATTATTGGTTCTTCCTACTTTGAGGTAAATCTACAAGGGCAAAGTCCTTTGTCTCATTTCTTCACTGATGACCAAGAAGCCTAGATGTTCATTAAATGCTTGTTGAATAAATGAATTTTAAATAATTATCTTAGGTTCAATTCCTAGCAGTGAGATACTCAAAGTAAATCTAAATCAAAGCTGAACTCATACAAACAAAGAGTAGAATGGTGGTTGCCAGTGGCTGGGAGTGGAGGAAATGAAGAGATATTAGTCAAAGGGTACAAACCTCTGCTTAGAAGATGAATAAGTTCTGAGCATCTAAGATTTATAGCAAATGACTATAGTTATTAATACTGTATTATATACTTGAAAGTTGCTAAGCAAGTAGATCTTAAACATTCCCACCACAAAAAAAAGTTGTGAAGGGATGGACGTGTTAACTAACCTTACTGTGGTCATCATTTTATAATATACATGTGTATCAAATCATCATGTTGTACACTTTAAACTTACGTAATGTTATATGTCAATAAATCTGGAAGAACAAGTACATGAACGTTGGGTTTTGAGCTAGATATTATAGCATGATTTTCCTGCAACTTGGTATTGGCCAAGTGGTCCCACAACTAGAATCAGAAACACATGATTCTGGAGGTAGCAGTTGTGTCTTTCACCTGTAGTACAGTGGCCCACATTCAGTGTCTTAGTTTGTATTCAATGTCCTTATCTTGAAAAGTAAAAGTTCATTACAGGAGGAAACATTTGTTTCTCTATTTAACATGAGAGTTTGAACTTGAGGCCAGGGAGAGAGCAGATGTATCATATGAGCTTTGAAAGCCATCTTTGGAAAACAGACCATCTTTTTCGTGGGAATGGATCCATGGAACTATCAGTATTGTTATACTAATACTTTTTGTGCTGATGACTCATCTAGATGCCAGAAGACTTGTCATGAAGAAGTAGGCCTTAGCACATACTTAGAAACCTGAGAAAAAGGCCAGTTTTTGTAGAAAAATAGTAATTAGTCTGTAGAAAATGGCCATTGCCCCATCCACATGTTGCCATCCCACTCTAACACTTCCCATGTTGTCTGTCACGAGCAAACCCAGGGATTCCACGAGATCTGGAAACTGTCATAATGTAATGATCAAATTAGAGAAAGAGTACTAGATGATCCAAAGAAAAACACTGACATTACTAAGTCATCATTGTCCTCCACACCCTCCACATCCATTTAACTCCTCAACACAGTCCTATGAGATAGATACTATTTTTTCTACCCATTTTACAAATGAAGAAATTGAGGCACATAGAAATTAAGTAACTTGTCTAAAGTCAATAGGTAGCCCAGGTTTGACTGAGTTCAAAGTGAGAACACTGTGGCAACATTATGACATTATAATTCCACTCATAGGAGTGACATCCTCATTTTCACCATGGGTTATTTAGAGACTATGAGCAATATCTTTCTTCTCTTAGAACCTCAGTTTCCTTATCTATACAATGAGGGAGATGGAGCTAGAGTTGAATCTACAAGTGCCTTTTTTTTTTTTCTGATTCCACTTGATTATCACACCTTATGAGGAAATTTGGGCAAATATTATCTCCACTTTCTAAAGAAACAAATGGGAGTTAAGAGATATTTAGGTTCTTGTATACAGTCACATACCTAGCTTCTGGGAGAGTCAAACAGAACCCATGTTTCTGAACTTCTAGATTCAGAAGCCACTGGCCAAGATTATGTCACCCTCTATTTCTTCGCAAGAGCCCATCAAATCACACCTAGGAATGTTTCTAAAAGAAACACCTTTTTCCAAGGGATTTTGATGGGAAGAAATGGTTAAAATGAATCAAGAGTCTACTAGGATACTAAATCCTAGGCATTACTTCAGCATTTCCCAAGATTGCATGATAATCAAAATCCCTAGAGAACTTGTTAAAGTATTTCTTTTTTAAAAAGTTTATTTATTTTGAGAGAGACAGATACAGTGAGAGAAGTGGAGAGGCGGAGAGAAAGAATCCCAAACAGCTTCTGTGCTGCCAGCTGTGGAGCCCAACTTGGGCCTTGAACTCGTGAACTGAGTGAGATCATGACCTGAGCCAAAACGAAGAGTCAGTCACTTAACCGACTGTACCCTAATGGAGAACTTGTTAAACACGGATTCCTGGGGCACCTGGGTGGCCTAGTCAGTTAAGCGTCTGTCTTCAACTCAGGTCAAGATATCAAGGCTTATGAGTTCGAGCCCTGCATCGGGCTCTGTGCTGACAGCTCAGAGCCTGGAGCTTGCTTCAGATTCTGTCCCTCTTTCGCTTTGCTTCTTCCGTGCTCATGCTCTCTCTCATGCTCTTTCTCTCCCTCTATCTCTCAGGAATAAATAAACATTAAAAAAAATATCAGGGGCACCTGGGTGGCTCAGTTGGTTAAGCGTCCGACTTTGGCTCAGGTCATGATCTCTCAGTTTGTGAGTTTTATCCCCGAGTCAGGCTCTGTGCTGACAGCTCAGAACCTGGAGCCTGCTTTGGATTCTGTGTCTCCCTCTCTCTCTGCCCCTCCCCTGCTCATGCTCTGTCTCTCAAAAATAAATAAATGTTAAATTTTTTTTTAAAAAATATGTCATATGTTTTCACTCATATGTGGATCTTGAGAAACTGAACAGAAGATCATGGGGGAAAGGAAGGGGAAAAAATAGATACAAACAAAGAGGGAGGGAGGCAAACCACAAGAGACTATTAAATACAGAGAACAAACGATGGGTGGATGGGAGTGTGTGGGAGAGAGGGAAATGGGTGACTGAGGAGGGCATGTGTTGGGATGAGCACTGGATGTTGTTTTTAGGCCAATTTGACAAAATTATATTCCTAAAAAATAAAAAAAAAAACACAGATTCCTGAAATCCACTAACAACTAGTGACTTGAAATAAGAATATGAATTTTAAAAAACAGCGTTTATTTTTGAGAGAGAGAGAGTGAGTGAGGGAGGGAGAGAGAGAGAGAGAAGATCTAAAGTGGGCTCCCTAATGAGAGCAATGAGTCTGATGTGGGGCTCAAATTCACGAGCTGCGAAGTGCGATGTCATGACCTGACTGTGAACTGTGAGATCATGATCTGAGCTAAAGTTGGACGCCCAACTGACTGAGGCACCCAACCAACCACCCCAACAATATGAACTTTTATTATGTGCTCACACACAGTGGATCTTCACCATGAGCTAGGGATGATTTTAATCAGTAAATCTGAATAGTTGGTTTTTGACAGTATATACTCTGATTGGTCACACCCAATGCCATACCAGATTTTAATTCTTCTGAATATCAGTCTTCAATATAGGGACCAACATGTCCATTATGCAGAAGAGGTACTAAGATTCCAGGAGGCTCAATAGTTTGCACAGATAGTAATCAGGCAGCGGTGTAAAGGGGAGCATTCTTGTTTTCCTAGTAGTACAATAAGCGGTCATTCTCAAAAAGAGTAGACTATGGAGTGTGTATCAGTCAGGGTTCTCCAGAGAAATAGAAACAATAAGAAATATATAAATATAGAGATTTATTTTAAAGAATTGGCTCATGTGATTGTGGGAGCTAGCAGATCTGAAATCTATATGTCAAAGGTTGGAAACTCAGGCAGGATTTCTATGTTACAGTCTTGAGGTAGAATCTCTTTTTTCCCCGGAAACCTCAATTTTTGCTTTTCAGGCTTGGATCAAGTCCACACAATGATCGAGGGTAATTTCTTTTACTTAAAGTCAGTTGATTGTAAATATTAATCACATCTACAAAATATCTGATCTAGGGTAATTTATTTTACTTAAATTCAACTGATTGTCAATATTAATCACGCCTACAAAGTTTCTTAACAACAATGTTTAGACTAGTGTTTAACAGACAATTGGGCACCATGATATAGTCAAGTTAATACACAAAATTAAGCATCATGGACTGTATGGGTGAGTGGACTATTTTGGAAATAAGTTTGATCCTCAAAGACAAAGTCTGCTACCTCTCTTAACAAACTGCTTATTAGACTTGGAACCTCTAGACTCAGTGACTCAGCCAGATTTAAAATACATACACACAATCTAGTCAAGCAACTTGTAGCTCTCAGAGACACTAAATATTGTAAAAAAAAAAAAGCATAAACTATTTATTATTCAACCACTAAGCTGATGTGTTCAATCAACAATTAATCTTCTGCAGCCAAAAGTTATATGTATTTGTATAAATAGATAAATAAATGTTTGTATCCATAAAGAATGTGAAATAAAATACAGTAATTATTATATTGGGCCATGTTCTCTCCATCTCCGGAAGGACAACTATCAAGGTTAGAAGCAAATAAAGAGATTAGAATTCTGCCTCTAAATGACCTAAAAAAATAAGAGATTTCCTATATTTGTCATATCAACAGTTCATTTAACAGTTTCCTAATAAGAAAATGGCAATAACAATGATATCTATATATTAGGGGTTTTGTGAGGATAAAATTGAATATACATAAAGTGCTTAAAACTGTATCTTACACATAATAAGCACGATAAAAACGTTACCTGTCTTGCGATTGTTTTTGTTGCTGTTGTTGTTAGCAGCACCAGCACCAGCAGCATTCTAGATAGAGCCCTTTATAATAGAGTGAAGTCGCAAGTTTGCATTCAAGGACCTCTTTTGATATCCGTCTGTTCTTGATTCTGGTGGCAGCACTTACAGAAAGCTAGGAGGCCTTTAGCCCCTCTCCTCCAGAGAGCTATCAGCTACTCCCAATAAACATATCACATGAGAAAAACCAGTATAATGATCATTTTAAAACAGGACAAGGAAGTCTCCTTGCTTATGCCTACCCCCTTCTGTTACTTTTATCCCATTGCCAATCTCATGTAGAAAAATTCTGGAGTCTCCAAAGTTGGCCATCCAATAGCTCTACATTAACCACATAAACTGACCTCCCTCTCTTCTCTTTCCCTCTCCCCACCAAAACCCATGAATTAAGTAACACTATGTCTAGCAAAGTGAAATCCAAAGAGTTAAAGGGACTTGCCCCAAGCCACACAGTCAATAAATAGTAGAGCAGAGATTTGAACCCAGATATGTGGGACTCCAAGTCCATGTTCTGTTTATTATACCACATGAATATATGCTAAGGTGTTCACGGCTTCAAATGGCTTAACTACCTGCTTATATAGAATTTGAATTTCAAAAGAAAAGTTGTGTAGATGCACAAAGCATGAATCTAAAGGAAGGAATTTATTTTAATTAAATTTTAACTGGTTTAAGATTTGGAAAGAATCCTGATTAAGATAGATTTAAAAAACTGACAGGAAAGGATGCCTTCTAGGATTAATCAGTTACCTTTACCCTTATCATAAATAATCTTAGCATATATTCTTGATAATGTCATACATGAATGAATTTTTAAAATTGGAATGTTTAGGCAGTATGGCAAGACAGCAGGGGAGAGATTTGGAGGCAGGAGGTCTTTCAGGGATGCCCCCAAAGCATATAATTGTGTACAGTCTAGACCTTAGACTTAAGGTGGTCATCTTACTGACAAGCCAACTCTGGTGGAGGTAGAAGGTAATAAAGGAATTCTCTTCATAGCCTTTATCTTGAGACAAGAATGACAGCAGAGATTGTTGGATGGTCTAGTATTAGGTCAGATCCCTGTAATGTAATCTTTTTCTACTCACTCACTCTGCAAGGCTGCAAAGAACTTGAAAGTACTTTGAATTACTTTGGGACTTGCCACATCTTAGATAAGCTGTCAATGTGGAAAATCACAGAGTAATTACGAGTGCTTTCACTGTCCTTCTAAATTAGGCAATAAATAGGATGAATCACTGAATGAGACATCAGTGCTTTCCAAGCTCTCTGCAGCATACTGAGAAAGGTAATTATTAAGTGAAAACCAAAGAGCTCCCCAAGCAGAGGTAGCCTCAAGGAATATTTGTGAAGGGGAAGGAACTTAGAACAAATACTACTTTTAAATTTTTACCATTTTGTAGATCAAGAAACATAGCAAAATATTCTAAGCTTGCAAACAGACAGCTACAAAAATGTCTCTCACAGCTACTCTTTTCCATCCTCTTCAAACGCTGTTGCTGGGAAGCTTTTGTCAATACTGGAGGCCCCACAAGAGTAGGCCCCACCTACTCTTCCTATTTACCAGACAAAATCACCACAGAAAACAATAGCATGGAACAGTTGGAGTATTCTTTTGTCATGAAATATATACTCACATGCAAGTATCATTTTTATAACCCTGCTCAAAAATTTAAAATGGCTCTCTTTGCCCACTACATCAAGTCTAACCTCTGCAATTCTTTGACTTTAGAAATGAGGTGTTTCATAATCTATTTCATGTTTATTTCCCATCAAATAAAATTTCTTTATGGAATTCCTTATGTTCTTATAGAGTTGAAATTTAACATTTGCAGTTTTAACTCTATAAGTGCAATGCCAATGTTAAAGTTAAGGTTAGAGTTTGCAATATTTTTCATGCTTATTTATTGTTGAGAGAGAGAGAGCGCATGCAAGAGAGAGAGCGAGAGCCGAGGAGGGGCAGAGGGAGAGGGAGACACAGAATCTGAAGCAGGCTCGATGCTTTGAGCTGCCAGCACAGAGCCCGATGCGGGGCTCAAACCCACAAACCATGAAATCATGACCTGAGCTCAAGTCGGAGGATTAACCGACGGAGCCACCCAGGCACTCCTAGAGTTTGAAGTTTTGCTGGAGTGCAGACTTGAAATAGCGTCGCTGTGGAAGCTCGTGTACAATACTCAGACTAGTGATGGCATTTTATATGCCCTCCTGCATCCACATCATATTACAGCCCTACTGTTCTCTCCAGTATTCAATGACATAGGTATTACCATCCATGTTTTACAAAAGAGACAATTGAAGAAATTAAATATGATGTATTCCTTCAACAAACACTTATACAGTGGCTGTTCTGGAAAATAGGGATAAAATAGAGAACAATACAGCAATTCTGACGCTTATACTGTTGAAGGGTAGGAATGAAAATAATCAAGTAATCTAATAAACAATAGTATTGCAGTGAAGAAATGTTTATTGAAAAGACATCTAAAGTCTTAAACGAAAGGATGAAGTCTTAAACAAAGGGATGAAAAAATGACAAGATAAATGAAGACAAAATTACAATTCTAGCACAGAGCAAATCAGATACCAGAGAAACAGCTGAACACAAATTGTTGTACTACTTCACACCGAAGCACCCGGTGTAGTGAAGAAGCTCTTGAGGCAGCATGTTGAAATACACTTAAAGAAACAGAATATTAAGCCCTACCGTACATAGCTTTTATTTTAAAAAAAGTTTATAGTTTTAAAATGTGTGCACAGAAATATGACTAGAAAGATACCCATTCACTAAACAAATAAGTTTTTAGAATCTACTGTTGTAAAATGGTATTTTAGGCATACTGAGAATATAGCAGTAATCAAGAAAGATTCAGAGAACGTTCTGCCCTCAAAGAACTGCAATTTCAGTGGAAAAAGGAAAATCAACAAGTGAACAAATACATGGATTAGACACTTCTAAGAAGCTATAGCATTCTGAAAGTAACAGAAGTGATGCAAAGGGATAGGTTACTTTAGACTAAGTGATCTTAAAAGGAATATCTGAAGAGGTGGCATTTGAGCTAAGACCGAAATAAGATGAAAGTCGTCAGTCATGCAAAGATCTTGAGGAGAAAGCATCCCAGAATGGCAGAACAAATGCAAATCTCTGGAAAGAAACTGAGTTTGCCATCCACTAAGAGCTGAAAGAAAATGCATGGGACTGGGATAGTGTGAGTGAGGAATATGATATTAGTTCGGAGAAAGATACAGGGGTCATTTCGTAGGTCATCGTAAGAAGTTTATTTTATTTTAAGTAAAATGGGAAGCCAACAGAGTGATATAATCTTATTGAGGACTTTTTTCAAATAGTTTATTATCAATTTGGTTTCCATATAAAACCCAGTGCTCATTCCCACAAGTGCCCTCCTCCATGTCCATCTCGCACCTCCCCTCCCACACCCATCAGTCCTCAGTTTGTTCTCATCATTAAAGATTCTCTCATGGTTTGCCTCTCTCCCTCTCCCCAACCATTTTCCCCCTTCTTCTCCACCATTGTCCTCCGTTAAGTTCCTCCTAATCCTCCTATACGTGCACACATATGGTATTTGTCCGTCTCTGCCTGCTTTTTTCGCTCAGCATAACACTCTCAAGTTCCATCCGTGTTGCTACACATGGCCAGATTTCATTGTTTCTCATTGCCATGTAATATTCCATCATATAGATAAACCACGTATTCTTGATCCATTCATCTGTTGATGGACACTTAGGCTCTTTCCATGTTTTAGCTATTGTGGAGAGTGCTGCTATGAACATTGGGGTACATGTGCTCCTATGCATCAGCATTTCTGTATCCCTTGGGTAAATTCCTAGCAGTACTATTGCTGGGTCATTGGGGAGTTCTATTGTTAGTTTCCTGAGGAACCTCCACACTGTTTTCCAGAGGGGCTGCACCAGTTTGCATTCCCACCAACAGTGTAGGAGGGTGCCCATTTCTCCACATCCTCGCCAGCATCTAGAGGTCTCTGATTTACCCATTTTAGCCACTCTGACTGGCATGAGGTAGTATCTCAAGTGTGGTTTTGATTTGTATTTCCTTGATGAGGAGAGATGCTGAGTATCGTTTCATGTGTCTGTTGGCCATCTGGATGTCCTTTTTGGAGAAGTGTCTCTTCTATCTTCTGCCCATTTCTTCACTGGGTTGTTAGTTTTTCAGGTGTGCAGTTTGGTGAGTTCCTTATAGATTTTGGATATCAACCCCTTATTTGATATGTGATTTACAACTATCTTTTCCCATTCCATTGTTTGTCTATTAGTTTTGTAGATTGTTTCCTTGCCGTGCAGAAGCTTTTAATCTTGATGAGGTCCCAATAGTTTATTTTGGCTCGTGATTCCCTTGTTTTCCGGGATGTGTCAAGTAAGAAGTCGCTGCGGTGGAGGTCAAGGAGGTTGTCTCCTGCTTTCTCCTCTAGGGTTTTGATTGTGTCCTGTCTCACGTTCAGGTCCTTTATCCATTTGGAGTTTATTTTTTGTGTATGATGTGAGAAAATGATCTAGTTTCATTCTTCTGCATGTTGCTGTCCACTTCTCCCAACACCATCTGTTAAAGAGGCTGTCTTTTTTCCATTGGATAATCTTTCCAGCTTTATCAAAGATTAGTTGGCTGTATACCTTTGGGTCCATCTCTGAGTTCTCAATTCTATTACATTGGTCTATGTGTCTATTTTTGTGCCAATACCATACTGTCTTGATGATGACAGCTTTGTAGTAGAGGCTAAAGTCTGGGATGGTGATACCTCCCATTTTGGTTTTATTCTTCAGTATTACTTTCGCTATTCAGGGTTTTTTTGTGGTTCCATACAAATTTTAGGATAGTTAGTTCTAGTTTTGAGAAGTATGCTGGTGCAATTTTTATTGGGATTGCATTGAATATATATATTGCTTTGGGTAGTAATGACATTTTAACTATATTTATTCTTCCTATCCATGAGCATGGAACGTTTTTCCATTTCTTTGTGTCTTCTTCAATTTCCTTCATAAGTTTTCTATAGTTTTCATCATACAGATCCCTTGTATCCTTGGCTAGGTTTATTCCTAGGTATTTTATGGGTTTTTGTGCCATTGTGAATGGGATCATTTTCTTGATTTCTATTTCTGTTGCTTCATTCCTGGTGTATAAAAATGCAACTGATTTCTGTACGTTGATTTTGTACCCTGCAACTTGGCTGAATTCTTGGATCAGTTCTAGTAGGCTTCTGGTGGAGTCTGTCGGGTTTTCGATGTAGAGTAGCATGTCTGCGAAAAGCACAAGTTTGACTTCTTCTTTGCCAATTCTGATGCCTTTGATTTCCTTTTGTTGTCTGATGGCTGATGCTAGGACTTCCAGCACTATGTGAAACAACAGTGGTGAGAGTGGACATCCCTGTCGTTTCTTGATCTCAGGGGGAAAGCTCTCAGTTTTTCCCCGTTGAGGAGGATGTGAGCTGAGGGCTTCTCATAGATGGCTTCGATGATGTTTAAGTAGGTTCCTTCTATCCCAACTTTCTCTAGAGTCTTTATTAAGAAGGGATGCTGTATTTTGTCAAATGCTTTTTCTGCATCTATTGACAGGATCATATGGTTTTTATCTTTTCTTTTGTTAATGTGATGTATCACATTGATTGGTTTGCAAATATTGAACCAGCCCTGTAACCCAGGAATGAATCCCATTTGATCATGGTGGATAATTCTTTTTATGTGCTGTTGGATTCGATTTGCAAGTATCTTGTTGAGGATTTTTGCATCTTTATTTATCAAGGATATTGGCCTGTAGTTCTCTTTTTTTTTGCTGGGTCTCTGTCTGGCTTGGGAATCAAAGTGATGCTGGCTTCGTAAAATGAGTCTGGAAGTTTTCCTTCAATTTTTTGGAATAGCTTGAGAAGAATTGGGATTAATTCTGTTTTAAATGTCTGGTAGAATTCACCAGGGAAGCCATCAGGTCCAGGGCTCTTATTTGTTGGGAGATTTTTGATCACTGATTCAATTTCTTCACTCGTTATGGGTCTGTTCAGGTTTTCTATTTCTTCCCGTGTGAATTTTGGTAGTGAGTGTGTGTTTAGGAATTTGTCCATTTCTTCTAAGTTGTCCAATTTTTGGCATATAATTTTTCATAATATTCCCTGATAATTGCTTGTATTTCTGAGGGGTTGGTTGTAATCAGTCCATTTTCATTCATAATTTTGTCTATTTGTGTGCTCTCTCTTTTCTTTTTGAGAAGCCTGGCTAGATGTTGGTCAATTTTGTTTTTGTTTTTGTTTTTTTTCAAAAAAACAACTCTTGGTTTTGTTGATCTGTTCAACTGTTGGGGTTTTATTTGTTTTTGGTTTTTTTTTTCTATATTGTTTATTTCTGCCCTGATTTTTGTTTTTTCTCTTCTCCTACTGGTGCTCTTGTTGCTCTGTTTCTAGTTCCTTTAGATGTGCTGTTAGATTTAGCACTTGTGCTTTTCCTAATTTCTTGAAATAGGCCTGGAGTGCAATGTACTTTCCTCTTAGGACTGCCTTGGCCTCATCCCATAGAGTTTGGATTGTTGTATTTTTGTTTTCATTTGTTTCTATATATTTTTTCATATCTCTCTTATTGCCTGATGGCCCATTCATTCTTTAGTAGGGTGTTCTTTCACCTCCATGTTGTTGGAGGTTTTCCGGACTTCTTCCTGTGATTGGTTTCAAGTTTCATAGCATTGTTATCTGATAGTGTGCATGGTATGATCTCAATTTTTTTTTCTATATATGGAGGGCTGCTTTATGTCCCAGTATGTGATCTTTCTTGGAGAATGTGCCATGTGCGCTTGAGAAGAAAGTGAATTCCATGGCCCCAGGATGTAAGGTTCTAAATATATCTGTTAAATACATCTGGTCCAATGTGTCATTCAAGTCCGTTGTTTCTCTAGTGATTTTCTGTGTAATTGATTTTTCCATTGGTGTAAGTGGAGTATTTAATTTTCCTGCTATTAACACATTTTTATCCATAAGATTGTTTCTGTTTGGGGTTAATTGTTTTATGGGTGCTCCCGTATTCAGTGTGTAGACATTTATAATTGTTAGCTCTTCCTGACAGCTCTTCCTGTAATTTTTATATAATGCCCTTCTTCATCCCTTCTTACTCTCTTTACTTTAAAGTCCAGTTTGTCTCTATACGTATAGCTACTCCAGCTTTCTTTTAACTTCCTGTAGCATGATCTATATTTCTCTATCCCCTTACTTTCAATCTGAAGGTGTCCTCCAGTCTATAATGAGTTTCTTATAGACAGCAAATAGATGGGTTTTGTTTTTTTATCCATTCTGCTACTCTATGTCTTTTGATTGGAGCAATCAGCCCTTGTAAATTCAGTGTTATTATTGAAAAATACGGGTTTAGAGTCATCATGTCCTTTGTAGGATTCATGCTTGTGGGAGTATATCTGGTACCTTGCATTCCTTGCAACATTTCCCTCAGAGAGTCCCCCTCTGGATTTCTTGTAGGGCTGGTTTAGTGGTGATGAATTCTTTCAATTTTTGATTATTTGGAAAAACTTTTATCTCTCCTTCTATTCTGAATGACACGCTTGCTGGATAGAGGATTCTTGGCTGCCTATTTTTTTTGTGTGTGTATCACACTGAAGATTCCCTGTCATTCCTTTCTGACCTGCCACGTTTCAGTAGATAGATCTGTCACCAACCTCACAGGTTTCCCTTTGTTATGTTAGGGCCTTTTTATCCCTAACTGCTTTCAAAATTCTCTCTTTGTCCTTATATTTTGCCAGTTTCACTATGATATGTCGTGCTAAAGATCAATTCAAATTAGGTCTGAGGGGAGTTCTCTGTGCCTTTTGAATTTCAATGTCTATTTCCTTCCCCAGGATGGGAAAGTTCTCTGTTATAATTTGTTCAACGACTCCTTTAGCACCTTTCCCTCTCTCTTCGTCTTCTGGAATTCCTATGATACGAATATTGTTCCGTTTGATTGTATCGCTGAACTCTAGAACTCTCTTTTCGTGTTCCTGGATCAGTTTATCTCTCTTTTCTCAGCTTCCTCTTTTTCTATAAGTGTGTCTTCTAAATCACTTATTCTCCTTTATGCATCTTCAATCTGTGCATTGGTCACCTCCATTTTATTTTTCTTCTCATTTATAGCATTTTTTAATTCATCACAACTATTTTTAAGCTCCATAGTCTTTGTAGTAATAGTTTCTCTGATGTCTTCCATGCCTTTTTCAAGCCCAGCGATTCATTTTATGACTATTCTTCCAAATTCTTGTTCAGTTATCTTGCTTATATTTGTTTTGAGCAGTTCTTTAACTATCATTTCTTCTTGAAATTTATTTGGAGGAGAGTTCTTCTGTTTTGTCATTTTGGTTAGCCTTCTATCTCTTGTTAATTTTTAAAGCTTGTTATGCACTCTGCCCCTACTGGTGCTGCTGTATTAAAGAGGGCTCTCTGACTGTCCATGGCCTGTCTTTTCAGGCAGTGTTCTTTGAATGGTGTCTCTTGGTCTCTCTTGTTGAGACTTTGGTTATTTTATTTCCCTACTCGTAGTGGTAATTGGGACTCTCCACCTAGTGTGGAGTTTGGCTTGTTTCTTGAGGTAGCCCTGGAAAAGAAAACAAACAGCCACACAGGGAACAAAGGTGCACAAACACACAGACAAATCTAACCAACACGCAAACTGAAAGGGAAAAATAAAAAAAAAAAAAAGCAAAAAAGCAAAGGACAATAAACAAAACAAAAACAAAAAAGAAAATAAGAGGAAGGAGAGAAGACAAGTAATAAAAATAAAAATTAATAAAAATTTTAAAAAGAAGAATAGAAAAGAAAAAAAAAACCCAAAAGACAAAGTACA
>JAESUZ010002646.1:0-36633 GCA_017311185.1 Proteles cristata cristata
ACCCTTACATCACAGGCATCTGTTTGCACTAGGAAACTTTTGGTAAAATACGACTGGCCCTATACGGTTGTTGCAAGGAGCTTTGGGTTACTCAGATTTTTAAAAGGCTATATTTTGAACATTTAGAGAAAAACTGTTGTGTGAATATGCTCTGTCTGGGAAGATGTGTGAGCTGAGGAAGGGTTCTGTCTGCCAGAGGCCGACAAGGAGTATGAGAGACAGGAGCTCAAGTTCATAGACCATCAGAGGCTTTCTTTGGTCACTCTCCATCTCTTTGGATCCTTTTAATTTTGGTTAATTAGCAGGGCAAATATCCTCCATAGTTAGGGGCAGAGAGCCGTATTTCTAACACAAAACTGTTGTGTTTGAAACATGGAACAAATACAGATTTCAAATAATTTCCTTTATTGGTGCAAAAACTTCTTCTGATTGCTGCTGTCTGAATCACTGTAAGACACAGGTCTAGGACCCCCTACTGAACCAGGGAAAAACACTCTTCTTCTTATAGCCAACATCGTCTTTCAATTCATAGGGAACCCTTTCTGAAGCTGCTTGTGTATGACATCAGTGGATGTAGAATTTTCAACTGCTTCACTAGTGAAATATATTAGACCCCATTTCTCTGAATGAAGAATTCTACTGGACTCTCATGTGCTAAAATCAAAAAGTCAATGTCAGGTTGTCCTAAGGGAGATATGTTTGTTGTTGTAAACCCCACGAGAAAGCCTTCACACCCACATTTCCTTCATTTACTCAACAGAGACTTATCAAACTTTCTCCATGTGCAAGGAGCCATTCTGGGTGCTCAGAATACGGAAATGAGTAAGACTGACAAAAATCCCTACCTTCACAGAGCTCCTACTCTAATGGGAAGAAAGGATACAGATAATAAATGCTGATGGTTGTCCACCAAAAATTCATGTTTCGCCTCTTCCTTGGAAGACGGGTGCTTGGCTGAACCACAGTTTTCCAGCCTCCCCTCAGTTGGATGTGGTCATGTGACTAAGTTCTCACTGACGAAATATGAGGGCAGTGATTTACGCTACTTCCTAGATATGGCTTTCGGCCTTTGTCTCTGCTCCTTTCATGTTCTCTTCCCCTCTTTGCCAGCTGGAACCTGGATGTAGTGGTGACCAAGCTTCAGGCATGCATATGAGAACAGAGGCTGGGAGGTGGCAGAGGGACACCGTGGAAGGACCCCAGGTCTCTGAATGACTGGAGCAGAGATACCCCACTGGTCAGACCAGTCACTTCTACATTCTTCATGCCATGGTATTCTGGGGTTTCTTGCTTATAGCCATTTGGCAACACCTCAACTGATACCATAAACAAATACGTAAAACATGATGACTTAGACGGGATAAATGCAATGGAGAAAAATAAAAGAGTAATGAGAATAGAGAATACCAAGATGGAAACTGAGGAAGAGCTACTGAGATGCCGTTTGAGAGGAAGTGTGGAGGGGCTGAGAGAATCAGGGAGTACAGATATCTGGAGGAGGGTATTCCTGGCAGAAAAAATTGCAAGTGCAAAAGCCCTGAGGTGACTATACCTGGCATTTTTGAGGAATTAAAAGAGGTTAATGTGCTGAAGCAGAGTGAGTACAGAGAGACTAGCATGAGACAGAGGAACAGAGGTGGCGAAGGGAGGAGGAGGGCAAGGAAGTAGACCACTAGTGGCTTTTGGTGGGCCCTTACGAGGACTTGGCCTTTTTAAATTATTTTTTAATGTTTATTTATTATTTTGAGAGAGAGGCAGAGCACAAGTGCAGGAGGGGCAGAGAGAGAGGGAGAGGGAGAAACAGAATTTGAAGCAGGCTCCAGGCTCCAAGCTGTCAGCCCAGAGCCCAACATGGGGCTTGAACTCATAGACCATGAGATCATAACCTGAGCTGAAGTCGGATGCTTAACTGACTGAGCCACCCAGGTGCCCCAGAGGACTTTGACTTTTAACCTAAGTGGGAAGGAGAACCACTGGAGGTCTTTGAGCCAGAGCAGAAATATGATCTGGCTTCTGTTTTAACAGTAGATAGAGGGAGGAAGCATGAGACCAGTTACAAAGCTATTGTAATACTCTAGTTGAGCATTGATGGTGGCTTGGTTCAGGGAGGCAGCTGTGGTAGAGGGGAGAAGTGGTCAGATCCTGGTTGTAATTTATTTTATTTTATTTTATTTTATTCTATTTATTTTATTTGAGAGAGCACAAATGGGGGAGAGGGGCAGGGATTGGGGGGCAGGGAGAGCTGGATGCAGGGCTTGATACCATGATCCTGGGATCACATCTTGACCTGAGCCAAAATCAAGTGTTGGACGCTCAACCAACTGAGCCACCCAGGCACCCCTCAGTTATACTTTGAAGGTAGAACCCATAGAAGCTGCTGGTGCAACAGATGCGGGCTGTAAGAGAAATCGAAGAATCAAGGATGATGCCCACATTTCTGGGCCATGAAATTAGCAGAATGGAGTGGCCATTTATTGGACTGAGGAAACTCCTGTGAAGAGCAGGTTTGAAGGGGGAGAGTGAGGGTTAGTTTAGCAAAGGTTAGTCTGTTTGTTAAATCTTAGTTGCTTGTTAGACACCCAAATAGATATGCCAGGTAGGCACAGATGCATGTGTAAATCTAGAATGAAAGGGGAGATGTATCAGCACACAAATGATCTCTAAAGCTCTGCACTGGAGCCAGGGGAGGGAGGGTAAATGGAGAAGTGCTATGAGAATGGAGATCTGGCGCAATATTTACAGTTTGGGGAGCTGAAAAGGAACCAGCAGAGGTGACTGAGAAAGAGCTTTGGGTGAGGTAGGAGGAAATCCAAGAGAGTTTGGCATCCTGGAAGCTTGTGAAAAAAGTATTTCAAGATTATTATTTGGGACACCTGGCTGGCTTAATAGGTAGAGCATGAGACTCTTGATCTGGGGGTTGTGAATTTGAGCCCCATGCTGGGTTTTGAGATTACTTAAAAGTTTAAAAAATCTTGAAGGAGGAGGAGGAAAACAAGAAGGGGAAGAAGAAAGAGGAAGAAGAGGAGGAAGAGGAGGAAGAGGAGGAAGAAGAGGAAGAGGAAGAAGGAGGAGGAGGAGGAGGAGGAGGAGGAGGAGGAGGAGGAGGAAGAAGAAGAAGAAGAAGAAGAAGAAGATTCACTGGGAGGCGCTGACAGACTGAAAGGGAGTGTTGCTCCAAGAACCAAAACACCCAGGGTGCTATTTCCATCTGTGAGAACTTCAGTAAGTTTCTTGATAAAATTGAGGACAGGAGTACATGGGTGGCTCAGTCAGTTAAGGGTCGGACTCTTGATATCAGCTCAGGTCATGATCTCATAGGTTGTGAGAACGAGCCCTGCATGGGGTACAGAGTCTGCTTGGAATTCTGTCTCCTCTCTCTCTCTGCCCCTCCCCCACTCCTCTGCTTGCTCGCTCTCTCTCTCTCTCAATAAATAAATAAACCCTTTAAGAAAAAAATGTAAAAAATTGAGGCCCAAAGAGTTTTTCTGTAGAAGGGGACAGCTAAGCTCAATGATCCAAAAGCTTGCTCCAAGCTATAAAATTTTGGAAGAAAAGAAACAAAAGCAAAACTTCAATGTGACTTAGTTTCCATTCCTTGACTAGACCGTGGGTTTTTTACAAAGCAGTTTTAGTGTCTTTTACTTTTTTGTTTACTTTTTCTTTTTTAAAGTAATCTCTCCACCCAATGCAGGGCTCGAACTCATAACTCCAGGATCAAGAGTCACATGCTCTACCTATTGAGCTACTGCCACACCCCAGTTGTAAGTAGTTCATGTTTTTTTTAATGTTTATTTATTTAACAGAGAGTGAGTGCACACGCAGGTGTGTACACACACACACGCACACACGCACGCACACATGAGTTGGGGAGGGGCAGAGAGGGAGAGAGAGTGCTTTTGAGGCTGCAGAGCAAGTCTTATGTACCTGCATCGCCGCATCTCCCACAGGCCAGAGGGGCTCAAGGCAGGCACACAACAGATACAAGTATTCGATAATCCCACATGAAACTCTTCAGACTCATCTTTGTCTGAATACTGAAGGTTAGGGATGCACCAATAGGAGAAATAGAGTCAGTTTCCTGTGGAAACAGAGTCCAGGAGGCCACAGATAGGAGAGCTCCAGATGCCATGCAAACCTGCCATCTATCTCTTGTCACCTCTCAAGGCAAACTTTATGGTCAACCCTTGAAGTCGCTCAAACATGTGTCTCAACTTTTTTCCTTTCCTTTCTCTGGTATGTTTCTATCCCTGGAGATGCTGAAGAGGGAAGCAAAGCAGGCAGCCAGCGTGGAAAAGATCATGGAGACAAATGTGCAAATAGAGCCATGAACTTCCAAGTGACTTTTTTAGGTTGTTCATATTCGTTCTGTAATGGGGAATGTGCAAATATCCAGTTCAGGGGTTATTTCTGATTCACTTTGGCTATCATTCTCCGTAGGTATTTATACTGACCAAAGCAAGGTTTTGAAGAGGCTTAGGTTTTTGTGGGGTTTTTTTGTTTTTTTTTTTTTGCAGGGTGTCTCTTTGGGGTGTGTATCATACCGCTTGATTGCTTTTATGCACATTGTCCAAGAGTGTATCTGTGTTTCTCCCAGCCATTCCATCATGTAAATATGGTGATTTTACAGTGTAAAATGCCAGTGCCACAAACACATTGGTTTAACCTTTAAATCCTCAGCATAAGTTTTGCTCAGCTGTTTACTTCTCAAATATAATCAATGAGATTTATTTACTTATTATGAGAGAGCAAGGGAGGGGGCATAGAGAGAGAGGGAGAGCGAGAGAATCTAAAGCAGGCTCCACGCTGTCATCACAGAGCCTGATGCAGGGGCTTGATATCACGAATCATGAAATCATGACATGAGCCGAAATCAAGAGTCAGACGCTTAACTGGCTGAGCCACCCAGTCTCCCCAAGCTATGAAATAATCTTAATAACAATTTTTTCATAAGAAGCAATCACTTAAATGATTTCCCAATAGCTTGTTGTTAAAAGATAATCAAAACAACACAAAAAAGAGGACAATTAAAACAGAACAGGGAAGGTTTCTTTTTAAAAAGTTGCAGAATGTTTTGTTGAAATTGGGTTTGGTTAATCATACTCAGTGGCCTCTTTTATTCTAACAATTACTTAAACTCAGTGTAAACACACAGTGACTTATGAAATCTCCTGATTTGGGCAACTTCAAGAAACTTGAGTAGTCTTTTCAGGAATGACAATGCTATGAGAGTATCTTGTTTTTTCTTGCAACATAGAATTATTTCATTTTGCATTATTAACCTGTTTGCAATCTGGCTGGGTACCACAGTGACTCTTGAGTAACTGCATTTATGAGGAAATCTGAGATGTTTTACTGATCTAAACCAAGTAAAGGGCTTAGGACTTTTTTTTTTTTTCTTTCTCTGAGTGCCTTGTTCTCTTTCAATGTCTTGCCCCTCTAAATCTTTCTTCGGTCATGTCCACTCAAGACGTATACGCATAGCCTGCATTTTTAGTGAGTTTAAGTACTGTTTTCTCTACCCTTTGGAGCCAAAACAATGTGTTCACTATGTGATAAGGTATTTCCTCTCCATTTTGGAAATGAAGCCATTTAAAGAACCCAACAGGTCCCAAAGCCTTACATAGGTAGAAACACATTTGTCTTTTTCTTGCATCCTTTTCTTGACGGTGAATCGTTTTGCTTTCTAACTGCCAATACCAAAAAAAATCTAATTAGAAACAGCTTAAACCAGGGGCACCTGACTGGTTCAGTCTGTGAAGCATGCAACTCTTGATCTTGGGGCTGTGAGTTTGGGCCCCATGCTGGGGGTAGAGATCACTTAAAAATAAAATCTTCAGAAAAAAATGAAAGAGTTTCAACCAGTGCTTCTCAAATTTTCATGTGCCTAGGAATCCCCAGGGGCTGCAGATTCTGATTTAGTAGGTCTGGAGTGGGCCGCAGATTCTGCACTTCTAACACACTCCCAGCATTTGGATGCTACTAGTAATCCTACTGCACCTTGAGTAGCAGGGGCTTAAACAGTAAGAACATTTATTGCCTCATATAACAAGTCCAGAGGAAGGAAGCTCTAAGGTTGGTTCATTCACAAGTTTAACAATATCATCAAGATCCCAACTTTCCCTCTCTCTGCTCTCTCTGCCATCCTCGGGATGTTGGCATTGGTCTGCACGTTTGTTCCCTTAAGGCTGCAAGAAGGCTGGCACCCCTCTCTGGTCTTCTCAGGGCCTTCTTTTCAGCTACGGACACTTCTCCATGCTAAGTGTCAGCCTCTGGACAGTGGGGCAGAGGAGAGCCCACCCCCCAGGGCACTGATGAATGCCAACACTAATATGGCTTCCAGTGGATTCATTTGCTACCTTTCCAAGCCAACGTCCATATTTTAACACAGGCCTCTAGGCACATAATACAGTCTTGAGGACTAGCCTGGTTCAAGAGGGAGGGTAGGCTAGTAGAACTTGGAGATGGATTAGTCATTTTAATGATTTTAACGTTTATCTATTTTTTGAGAGACAAAGGGCACAAGTGCGGGAGGGACAGGGGCAGGGGCAGAGAGAGAGTGAGGGACAGAGGATCCGAACCAGGCTCGGCACTGTCAACACAAAGCCTGATGTGGGGCTCAAACCCATAAACCGTGAGATCATGACCTGAGCCCAAGTCAGATACCCAACCAGACTGAGCACCTAGGCGGCCTGGGGTTAGTGATTTTAACATTTCAGAAGGAGACTATAGATATGACAAATGTTTTCCTTCATCCTATAAAGGTTCTTCACCTACTTTTGACAAACAAAAATAAAACTAATTTAATGAACGGACATTGATAGCTTAGGCCACCTCATGAACCAAGGGCCTCTCTGCTTGTTTGTTTGCTTATAATGGTTAAAAAAGGGAAGGAAACAACCACTAAATTTCAAATGGTTTGGGGCCTCTGATTCTTATGACTGGTCATGTTATATTGAACAAATAGATTTCATTTAAAAACACAATTTAAACCAAATGGCATTAAGGTGCTACACACAGTATATTTACAACGTTTTGCGTACTGTAGTTTCTTATTGTAATAAACATGAGATCCTTCAAAAAAAAAAAAGGAGACTATAAATATCCAATATTATTGATCTCTAGATTTCATAGTCTTAGATTTCAAAGGACCAACGAGGGAAACATCTCCCACATAGTTGAGAAGAGACTGAAACGAGACAGTGGAAAGGAAAGAACGCACCGTTTCTGCATTCTTGCTACACAGAGTGACAGCAGCCCTTTTTCCATCTTGAAACTCCTTCTTCCCGCGACTTCCTACTCCTGCATGGGTACATGCACCTGTTCATTCATGAAACACGTTCTGAATTTCCACTACCTGACCAAAATAAACCATTCTCAATTATCTTCTAAAAGCCTTACTGCTAAGAGAAAAGTTATTGAATAATGAAAAATATCTCCATTAATTTCAGTGGAAAAACTCATGAGATAGCCTATCCCAATGCCCAGATTCCAAAACACTTTTTGCAGATGGAGAAATATATCAACTGAACAGTGAAAACATGTTTTTGCATGTAATGACAACTGTAAAGTACATACATTTGAATTCATAATGTCAGGAAGGTTTGGGAAGGTTTCCAACAGAAAAGAGAAGAGCCACTAATGCGTGGGCCCGGTGGTGGGTGTGTGAGGGAGTTGTGCTTTGGAAGGGGTGAAGTGTTGTGATAGACCTTCAGGCAGACCTTCAGTATTGAAGTCAGATGTGCATGCTACTAATTTTCACTTACTCGAGGCCTGAATGCAGAAGACCCTTCTGACACGGGTGCCTTCGTATAACTATAGAAGAAGTGGAATCCCGGGGTTGAAAAAGTCCACGTGGAAGTTCACCTGTCTTTTCATATTGAACAATCAGATTGATTCTCCATCCACAGGTAAGATGCCTCAGGTTTCTCAAGTATCTTGTGATAACTTCTTGGGACAGGACGTGTTTTCTCCAAACATAGAACTGATTGAAAATTTATCTTCTCATGATTTCCAAAAATTATACACAGCAGTGTGAGCTCTGCCCCTTCGTCTAACACCCACTACTGGCCACTGGCTACTGAGGCGGCGTGCTAGACTGTACTCCCTGCGATGCCCCTTGCAGATGTTTCCTACTGTGTAGAACAGTCCAGCTCTGCCTCTTGGCTCACGTGATCTCCTCACCTGCCCTTCTAAAAGGTCTCCCTGCTTAGAAGTGGTGCACATGGAGATTAAGAACAAGGCTTTTTGTGGGGGAGGAGGAAAAATGGGCAAAGGGCATCAAAAGGTACAAACTTCCAGTTCCTAAGTAATGAAGTGATGGGCATGTAACATACAGCGTGGTGACTATAGTTAACAATACTATATTGCATATTTGAAAACTGCTAATAGAATACATCTTTAAGGTCATCATAACAATAAAAAATTGTCACTATGTGTAGTGGGTGTTAATTAGACTTCTCGTGCTGATCATTTCAGAGTATATACAAATACCAAATCACTATGTTGTATACCTGAAGCTAACGTAATGTCATTTGTCAATTATATTTCGATTCAAAAACAAAGAGCAAAGGCTCTGGAGCCAGACTCCCTGTGTTCAGATTCTTCACCTGTGGCTTCCTAGCTGTGTGGTGTCAACAAACTTACTTAATCTTTCCATGCTTCACTCTCCTCACATATACAGTGGGATGACAATACCTACTTTGGAGGGTTGTTGTGAGATTTATTGGAGTTAATAAATAGAAATTACAGTGAGGTGTGTGGCACACAGTAAGCTCTCAGTAAGTGTGTTACTTTAGCTTCCATTTCCCCTACTCTCATTGATGCTGCTGCAGAATTATCTTCCTAAATCATCTCAGTAACTGCTGCCATGTATTGAGTATCTACTGTGTGACACACTATACTAGGCCCTTTATATATAATACCCATTTAATCCTTGCAGGTTATCCCTCAGTTTACAGATAAAAGTAAAACTCGGAGGACCCTGGGATTGGAACATGCACACCAAAAATATTAGATTTTTAGGAGTTAAAAAAATGGTGTGGGGTACATGGAGGAGTCCTTTTGTTTGTCTGGTCTAGTTCTTATCTGGTCTATTAGTAAACTATTGCTGAAAAATGCTGTATAACAAGAAATCCCCAATTTCCAATGCTTTACTATGAAAACATTTACCCTTTCTGGCTCAGACGTCTGTGGGTTGTCTAGGGTTCTGTGGGGCTTGGCTCTGGATTGTAGACGAAGTCACGTCTATTCCTGTATCTCCTCATTACGGGAGCAGTCGCTACCCAGCGCATAATCTTCTCTTGAGGAAAAACAGAAGTGCAAGCACACAAGCCAAATGTCTAGCACATTGAAAGCCTTTACTTATGTCACATATGCTAACATTTCATTAGCCAAAGTGAGTCACATGGCCAAGTCCAAAGTCAATGAGGGCAGGGAAGTATCATTTTTCTGCTCTTCCGGGAGGCACAGTAAGGTTACTGGCAGAAAAAGGAGTGAAGAACCAAGAACAATCATCCAACCTAACATATGGGGGTAGAATCATTTTCCTGGTGGTGAGGGGCACAGAAAGATATTGATCACTTAATTCTTTTTTAAAGATTCTATTTTCAAGTAATTTTTACACCCAACATGGGGCTCAAACTCCCAACCCCAAGATCAAGAGTCACATGATCTACTGACTAAGCCAGCCAGGTGCCCCTTGACCACTTAATTAGCATAGTGGCTGCCATATATTAGGTGTTCAATAAATTTATGCTGAATGAACGGGTGGCTAGGGGAAGGAAGGAAGGAAGGAAGGAAGGAAGGAAGGAAGGGAGGGAGGGAGGAAGTTAGTTAAAAAGCCAGTTGCTTGTTGTAACTCAGAGGAAGCCATAAGAGAAAGAAGCTAGAGATGGTGCATATGAGACTGTACTAGCCCTTTGGATCTACGGGGGAGCTATCATCTGAGGATAATGAGATTTTGTAGCCCATATGTTTTCTTCTATTAGGATATGGGTTCAGAAACCTGGTTGGAAATTTGACTATTGCCATACTAATACGTTATTTAATCATAGCTATTTTCCCTTTATCCTTCCTTAATTATCAAAGTTCTTGAAAGTGACAGCATGCCCTGACTTGCCAAAAGCAGCCAAGAAAGAGGCTTTTCTCCTTGCTTAGCCAGAGTTTTAAAGGGGGAGAAGGATCGAGGCATGGATGGGGTTGGGTAAGGGGCAGCGATAAGTATCAGCGTGACAAAGGTACAAGGGAGAGGAAAGATTCAGGATTGGGAGACAAGCCAGCTGACTTTCCCACCTGGAAATTCGCCCTCCAGAGCTCAGTTGAGTGTCTGTACAACAGCACACTGGGTTCTAGAGCAGTGAGGGGAGGGGCTTCAGCCTGGGGATTTAACTATGCCCCCCAAATAAGGCTCCAGCCTATCTTTCTGGCTCCCCTCTCGCGGCTTTCCTACTCCTGACCTAAGCTGCAGTCAGAGGCATTACTATCTAACGCTGCCTCCTCCAGGGAGACGTTACTGATTTAAGAAGAAATTGCTCCTCCTGTGATTCCGTGTTCACGTTTATTTGTATTTCTCTTAGGGCACTTTGCTTGCTCTGCTTTTCGGTGGTGGTCTCTGTGTCTTTGCCTTACCCTTTCTTATAAACCTGTGAACTCTGGCCCAAACCCTGTGTGTCCGGCTCATCTGTGTATCCCTTCCACGCCCACCCAGTGGCTCCCCAAACCCCAATATGAACACATTGCGTTGTCTCCCTCCCCATTCACCTCTGCTCTGTGGGAGACACTGCATATTGTGGGGGTTAGAAGCACAGGCTCAGGAGTTCCAGGAATGAATCTTAGTTCTTCCATTTCTTGGTTGTGGCTTTAGACAATTCACTGACCCTCTCCGTGTGCCTCCACACCCTCATCTGTGATAACCTCAATGTATTCTAGTGACTGTTACATGTAATCTTATTTTTTGAAATCCAGTTCAATTTCAGCTCAACTAAAGAATGAAAAGCATAAGCAGAGAGTTTACACATGCTTGGTGCTTGGTACACATCTTGCCGTGTTGGCTCTGGGGTTCAGACTGGTGGCCGATGGCCTGCTGTCTGTCTGTCTAGTGGGCTTGGCGTCACTGTGAATCTGTGAGCAAACCTGGGAGTTTTCTTCTTTTCTTTTACTTTTGTCCTAGCTCAAATGTTTCCAGATCTTGTAAAGTCAATTATGTACTTTCTGCCAAGTAGTCATTAAGACATGACTACTGTGAAAAAGAAAAAAAAGAAACAAAACCAAACCTGTCTGCAGTGTGACTTGAATGTACTGCTTCTCAACGTATTATAATCATCTGGGGAGATTTAAAGCATCTCGCTGCCCAGGCTGAACCCCAGATCAAGAACATCAGATTCTCTTGGCCCGGGGCCCAGGCATCTGCCCTTATTAAAGCTCCCGGGTGATTCCAAATGTGCATCCAGGGCTGAGGCCCCCTCGAAAGGAATTCTCTAACAGGTAGACTGACTTTTCAAACGCTTCACTGAAGGCCACCAAATGTAAAAAAAAAAAACCGAAAACACCACTAACAAACTCATTTAGACTTTCGACATCCCATAGTATTGCAAAAAGAACTCTGCCAGGCCCATTTTCTTTCTCACCATGGTTTTTGGTGAATGTTGGAGTGGCCCCAACCTGCAGACACACTTGGAGGCTCTGATAATTCTGCCCTTCTCTCTGTCTTCACTTTCTGCACATGAATTTTGGTTTCTTTTCTCAAGTAACCTCAGGGTGGTGAATAGATTGTCCCAAGAGCATGAGGCAATTCTGTTCATGGTGTTCCCTCCTGCTCTTTTTCTAGGAAATCCACTTGTGTTCTAAGAAGATGACTATACTCACTTCTGCCCCCCAAGCAAGTCATTGAGAAGCTGAGCTAAAGCCAAAGCTTCTCCAAAACAGTTTTGTAGCAGTTCAGATGCATAAAATGAACACACAACTTTTAAGTCCTAAAGACTCTTATAAACGAGCGATGGACAAGCTGCCTGACTGCTATCATTCACTTCATGTGAAGGCACAGTCACATCACAGCAATGCCTCATTTATCTGACTTCTCAGGGAAGGAGGAAATGCATCTCCCACAACTTCTGGACAATTGAAGCGGATGCCCTTGGGCGCCCAAATCTTTCATTTCGACTCTTATTTAAAAAAAAAAAAAAAGAAATTATTCTGAAGTGTGATCTCCATTGGCTGTTTTCTTTCATAGAAAATACAGAAAACTAGTTCATCCAGGGGCGTATATATCATCTCGAGCTTCTACTCACCATGACTCAGCCTGAGCACATCTTCCCCTCAGAGCTCTTCTGTGCCCCACGGAGGTGCCACCAACCACACAGCCCCTCTGAGAACCAGCCTCCATCTCCGACTTGCCTGCCCCAGTCAGTCCCCAAGCTCTGCTGGTACTGTCACCTGAGGGTTCCTCTCCTTCATCTCTCTCTACTACTGCCACCGCATTTCCAGAGCTCGCTACCAGCTCCGCCTGAACTGCTGGAAAAGCCACATCTCCACTCTGCACATTCACTGATGGTCTATTTAAAGTATGCATCTGCTCATGTCATGCATTGTATTTATGATAAAGATGCTAAGCATATTTCCATTTTAAAGAGTGAGTAAAGAGTCAAGGTCAGCACCTTAGGCTAATTCCATAGACTCCCCAGATTCTCAGTGTGGTCCCCAGACCAGGAAGGACCAGCAGCCTCACCTAGAAACTTGGTAGTAATAAGAATTCTTGGGTCCTACCCCAGACCTACTGAATCACAGACTTGGAGCCCAGGCCCAATAATTTGTGTTTTCACAAGTTCTCCGGGTGATCCTGATGCGTGCCCAAGTTTGAGAATCACCAGGGTACGGAACAAAGTCCAGAGCATTGACAGAGGGCTTGCTGACTGCTGCTGTTTGGGGTGTTCAGAAGTTTGTTACTTGTTGCTCATTTCCAAGTTTCGGGCCCTGCGTTCTGGGGGCTGTGGCTGCGGAGGGTCTGTCCTGTGGACCCTCGTGGGGATGTCTTAGAACTCTGTGGAAAAGGAAGGGCTGAAACGTACTGATTTCATGAAGGCGGGAAATATGAACAAAAAATAGTTTCTCAAGCTGGGGATGGGGGCTGGCAGGGCTATCAGATGGATGAGGGGTTAATTTTAGCTATCTTTTTAATGGTTCCCATTATGGAGCCCCCAACTTCTACAGACATTTTTTAAATGTCGGTCAGAGGATTGACCGGATGCAAGACTGTGCCAGAAGCAAATTGCTTTTAACAGGACCCAGAGGCCAGGTATCTTTGTGCACTAACGATGGCCTCAGGGGCTGGGTAATTGTAAGAAAGGGAAGGTATCCCCCTGAGGATACACTGGTGGAGAAGAAATAATTTTTTTTTCTTTCTCTTCCAGGGATACCTTGGGAACTGTGCCTGCTCCAAGCTCTGGAATAGCTTTTCAATTTTTTGTTTATTTTCACATAAGTAAATCAAAAACAAATTTTTAGGGGCACCTGGGCGGCTCAGTCAGTTAAGCGTCCAATTTCAGCTCAGTTCATGATCTTGCGGTTCACAGGTTCGAGCCCCGCGTCGGGCTCTGTGCTGACAGCTTGGAGCCTGGAGCCTGTTTCGGGTTCTGTGTCTCCTTCTCTCTCTGCCCTTCCCCTGTTCACACTCTGTCTCTCTGTCTCTCAAAAATAAATAAACATTTAAAAAAATAAAAATAAAAACAAATTTTTAATGTTTATTTATTTTTGAGAGAGAGAGAGACAGAGCCATGAGCAGGGGAGGATAAGAGAGAGAGAGGGAGACACAGAATCCGAAGTAGACTCCAGGCTCCGAGCTATCAGCACAGAGCCTGACACAGGGCTCAAACCCTCGAACCATGAGATTATGCATGACCTGAGCTGAGGTCAGACACTTAACTGACTGAGCCACCCAGACACCCCTTTTTTCACATAAGTAAATTTTAAATTAAAAATATAATACAACTGTAAAGTAACACGTGCCGACAAATCACAAGTGTATGTAATGAAAAGTCACTCTTCCTTTTATCTTAGAACCCTAGACTCTCTCCTCAGAGGTAACCACTCATTTGTCCTTTAGATATATTCTATGTATATACAAGCATATATGTTTATATATCCCCTTCTTACACACAAAAAAAGGTTATTGTTTTTCCTCTTGCTGTGCATAGTAGGTTGTTACATCTAAGCTATACAGTTGACCCTTGAACAACACAGAGGTTAGGGGCACCGACCCCCACGCAGTCAAAAATTCATGTATAACTTTTGACTCCCCCCAAACTTAACTACTGACAGCTTACTGTTGACCAGAAGCCTTATCGATAACATAAGCCGTAGATTAATACATACTCTATGTCATGTGTATTATAAGCTGTAGTCTTACAATAAAGTGAGCAAGAGAAAAGAAAATGGTAAGAAAATGGTAAGGATGAGAAAGTACATTTACAGTACCGGCCTACATGCACTGAAAACAATCCACGTTTAAGTGTACCCGCATAGTTCAAACCTGTTATTCACAAGTCAGCTTTTGAGAACTGTCTCAAGTTTTTCACAGCTGCACAGTACGCCCTTATAAGAATGAGATGTGATTTATTTAACAGATTTGTCACACTTGGGTTTGGGGGTCACTTCCTTCCTTTGACAGCCTTTTACCATGAGAATACTTAAGCTGGGTGAGCTTCAGGTATAAGCACATGTATGCATGTTTTCTATCTCTGTAATTTCAGATAACCTGATGTTTTGCTGAGCCAATAATACTAAAGCTTACTTTGCTCCCTGGGCAGGCATTACCCACAGTTGTAAAACAAAACAAAACAAAACAAAACAAAAAAAAACCACCTGAGAAATGAGGGGGTACTATCAGCAAGACAGCAGAACAGGAGATCGTCCCACATATTCCCACATGGCAACAAAAATTTGGCAGCCATCCAGGGACAAAAATGCCTTGTGGCAGCTTTGGGATCTCTGTAGAAGGTTCCAAAACCCTGGTGAAGCTCCAAGACTGAGGAGGGCCATTTTGAGAAGGCAGGCCCACACCTTGGTGGCAGACTTGCAGACCATGGTCCTTAACGACAGACCCAGAAACAGCCCCATTCCTCTGTAGACTTAGCTGCAGTCCCATTTGGCCTTGGTGTCACCAGCACTACCCATCTAGGGATCCAGGAGGAACCACATATATTTGATTAGGGGTTAATATCCAAAGTATATACAGATTTCATACAACTCAATAGCATAAAAAGCAAAGAATCCAACTTAAAAACGGGCAAAGGACCTGGATAGACATTTTTTCCAAAGAAGACATACAAATGGCCCCCAGGTCCATGAAAAAGTGCTCGACCTCAGTAATCATCAGAGAAATGCAAATCAAAACCACAATGAGATATCACCTCACACCTGCTAGGAGGGCTATTATCAAAAAGACAAGAAATAATAAGTGTTGGAGAAGTTCTAGAGAAAAAAAAAACACTTGCACACTATTGGTGGGAATGTAAATTAGTGCAGCCACTGTGGAAAACAGTGGGAGATTTTTCAAAAAATTAAAAACAAAACTACCAACCTCACTTCTGGGTATATAGCCAAAGGAAACAAAATCAGTATCTCAAAGAGATATCTGCACCACCACTCCATGTTCATTGCAGCATTATTCACAATAACCTAAGCATCTGTTGATGGTTGAATGGAAAAAGAAGAGTGCTACACACACACACACGCTCGCGCGCACGCGCGTGCACACTCACAGAGAGAGAGAGGAATATTATTCAGCCATAAAAACGGAAATCCTGGGGCACCTTGCCGGCTTAGTCGGTAGAGCATGCAGCTCTTGATCTTGGGGTTGTGGGTTCGAGCCTCACACTGGGTGTAGAGATTACTTAAAAAAAATAAAAATCTTAAAAAAAAAAAAAAGGAACTGGCTGACATTTGTGACAACATGGGATGAGCCCGGAGGACATTGTACTAAGTGAAAAAAGCCAGACACAGAAAGACAAATACTGCATGCTGTCACTGGTATGTTGAATCGGAAAAAGTCAAATTCACAGAAGCAAAGAGTAGAATGAGGTTTCCAGGGGCTGGAGGTAGGGAAAATAGGAGATGTTGGCCAAAGTGTACAAATGTTCAGTTATGAGAGGAATACGTTCTGTGGAACTAATGTATAGCATCGTGACTATAGTTAATAATGCTGTATTCAATACTGGAAATTTGATATAAGAGTAAACCTTAGGTGTTATCACACGAAAAATGGTAACCATGTGAGGTGATGGATGTGTTCATTAGCTTGAATGTGATAATCATTTCACAAGGTGCACATATATGAGGTCATCATATTGTACATTTAACTATACAAACCTTTTTTTATTGAATGATACCTAATAAAGCTGGAAAAATTTTTGAGAGTTCAGAGCCCTTTTTGAGATGAAAAAAACAAAACAAAAACAACACTGGTCACACAGCAAAATGTGCTGCAGAGGTTAGGGTAGAGAAAAGAAGTACCAGAGATTTTGTGCAATTTTTCAGATTTCTTGAAGGCCTTATTTAGAAAGATATACCTTGGCATTTTATACCATTTCTTTAAAAAGACAAGCAAAATACCCTGTAAGCATTCTCTCTTGAAGATATATTCTAGGGAACATGTCCCTGGATTAATTATGCCAACTGAGTAGGAATTCATTTTATCTTATCTTATCTCAATTTTATCGTATAGTATCTTATCTTAAGTAGGCTCCACACCCAGTGCGGAGCCATCATGGGGCTTGAACTCAAGACCCTGAGATTAAGACCTGAGCTGAGATCAAGAGTCAGACTCTCAAGTGACTGAGCCACCCAGACACCTCTATTTATTTTGTATTCAACAAATTTTCACCCAATGCCTATTATTTGCCAGATCCTGGGGATATACATCACTGAAAAAAAATCTCATGATGCTTAGAGTCTAGCAGTGGCCCTGTATTAATTTGCTTTGGCTGGCTTAATAGAACACCAGACTGAAGGACTTAAACAACTATAATTTCTTTCTCACAGTGCTGGAGGTTGGAAGTCCAAGATCAAGGTGCCAGCAGGGCTGGTTTCGCCTGAAAGCCTCTCTGCTTGGCTTGTAGAGGACACACTTCTCGCTGTGTCCTTACATGGTCTTTCCTCTGTGCCTGTGCACCCCTGGTGTCTCTTCCTCTTCTTACAAGGACCGCCAGTTATATCGGATTAGGGCCTGCCCTTAGGACCTCATTTTACTCTTAATTGCTTCTATAAAGGCCCTATCTCCAAATACAGTCACACTCTGAGATATTGGGGAACTTTAACATATGAATTCTGGGGGTGGGGGGAGGCAATGGAGGTCTACAACAGACCCCAATCTAAAGAGTCTCCCACGGGGCACCTGGGTGGCTCAGTCAGTTGAGCGTCCGACTTCGGCTCAGGTCATGACCACATGGTTCGTGGGTTCGAGCCCCGCATCGGGCTCTGTGCTGACAGCTCAGAGCCTGGAGCCTGTCTTCAGATTCTGTGTCTCCCTCTTTCTCTGGCCCTCCCCTGCTCATGCTGTCTCTCTCTCTCTCTCAAAAATAAATAAAAACATTAAAAATTTAAAAAATAAATAGTCTCCCACATGCTCCCAGTATCACTTCCCAAGCTTTAATATACATATGAGTCACCCAAGGATCTTGTTAAAAGATAGATTTTGATTCAGTAGGTCTAGAGTGGAACTGAAAGTACATTTCTAGCAAGCTTTGAGCAGTTTGGACGCTGCCCATCCAGGGACCACTCTGAGTGGCAAGGCAAAGCCTTCCACAACAATAATAAGATTTTGTTTTTGGAGCCTTTCCTAAGTGGCCTGCCAACAGTTTTAGGGAAATAAAACTAAATTCTTCCCATTGGTATATCATTCCAGATGATATCAGATGGGGGGCTCTCTGGATGGAGAGATTTGAGGATCCCAGAGAGGCGTTTGATGCAGGAGATGCTGTTGGCAAACACCAAGGTGCAGCCTGGGTACTGCATCAGGAAGTAGTACAGATCTTTTCTTTTTTTTTTTTCAAATGTTCTTATTATTTATTTTTGAGAGAGAGAGAGAGCTTGAGGCATGGAGGGGAAGAAAGAGAGGGAGACACAGAACCAGAAGCAGGCTCCAGGCTCTGAGCTGTAAGCACAGAGCCTGACACGGGACTTGAACCCACGAACTATAAGATCATGATATGAGCTGAACTCAGATGCTTAACCGACTGAGCCACCCAGGCCCCCCTGGATGGTCATTTCTGTAAGCTGAACAGATCACATCAATTCCTTGGGGATATCAACTTTTGGCAGCCAGTCAGCCCTTTCATTCCCAGTGCTTCTTGGTTGCTCTGGACTCCACCCTTTGGGGGCATGACTCCCCAGTCACCAGCACTAGGCAGGCACTTAGGAGGAAGCATTAGGATTTGTGACCAGCTGGTGCTCCCAAGCTTGTTGGAGCTGGAAAATTCTGTAGAGATCAGTGACAACATCTGGCTTCCTGGCGCCTTTTGAGAGATAAAGGCATTAAGGTACAGCCACGTGAAGTATCTGAGGTCACACGTCAGGTGAGGGCAGAGTGAGACCCAGGATCTGGGACACCATTTCGTAAAGTAGTGGTTGTCAACCTTAGGGGCACATTAGAATCGCCTAAGGAGCTTTTAAATGTACACACACCCAGGCCTCACTCCAGACCAATTAAATCAGAAAGTCTCAGAAGTAGGGCCCGGGCATTGACTTTTTTCCCCCAAAGTCTCCATGGTACAAGCCTAATACCCTGGTAGTTGAGAAGTGCTGTCCAAGGGCAGTACCAGAATCACCTGGAGGACTGGTTAAATCAAAGATGGCCAGACCCATCCCCAGAGCTCCTGACGCAGTCTGAGGTCCAAGAAGTCGCATTCCTAACGAGCTCCCCTGTGCTGCTGCTGCTGCTGGTCTGTCCCTAGGGCTATGCACATGGTCAGCTGACTTACTCACTCCCAAGGGCAAAGGCCCCACTTTCAGTACCCACCCCCTCTGTATACTGTTCTTGAATTTCCTCCTCTTGAAAGACTAACTTTAATAATCATTTGTTGCAGATTTTAACCTGATTTTAACACTGGGGTCCGGGTGAAGAGGAGAAATTGTATCTGCTCTAAGCTCCTCATGCTTCTGTGGAGTGGAAGAAGAATGACCTTGCTTACTGTGAACGCTGTATATCAGTTTAAAGACTTTTGCCAAACACACACACACACACACACACACACACACACACACACATGCACGCGTGCGCACACGCGCACGCATGCACATTTTCCTGAGTTCTGTATATATGAATCAGAACACGACAATTTCATTTCCCTGAAATACCCACTCAACTCCAAATTAATGACTAGCTTCTAGATTATACCAACTCCCAAATACTTGAAAGGTCTCCTAGATGTTTGCCAAGCCAAATCCAAAAGCATGGCAACCACATCGTGTTCCTCCAGTGGATGTACTTTCCGAATCCAAGGAATGGCAAATTTGTATGTCAGGAATCTTCCCCAGCTGCAATTTGAACTGGGAACCTGGGAATCCAACTTCCAGAGCTTTAGACGCCAGAGCTATGGATGGAGATGTGACTAAGGCAAAGGCAAAGGACAGGATGACTCTTTCCGTACTTGTTATGATGGCTGGGAGAAGAAAAAGATCACGTCCACAGCTGGGAGTTGAGGGAGATTGGCAACCCTTGTGAAGAGGTGGGCCATGGTAGAGAAATGCTCCCAAGCATCATAAAAGGCCTGATACGTGAAGCGCTGACTGGGTCGCATCCCAGTGGAAGATCCCGACGCCCAGCCCTGTGTCAGCAGCATGTATAGGTGGGATGTTCTGTTTATGTGGACAGCAGGCTGGAAAGGACATGGCCCAGGAGCCTGACCCTAGCTCAAACTCCCTCCCTGCCACTTAACCATTTGTGAACTTGGACATGCTCCCACTCTTCTCATCCTTAAAATAGGCCTGATATTTATAGGCTCACTGTGAGGGTTTAAGTGTGACATGTATATAGCACACAGTACGGTGCCTGGCACATGGTAGGCACCCAATAAGTGGTCGTTTTTATTGCGCCAAAATCAAGTGTGGATTGAAGCTGGAGGTACACCAGATTGGTAAGATATCACTTGACAGTTTTTCCCCCTCATAATTCAGACAGTGTGAAGAACACACATAAATGCACCGGAAAGAATTAAAAACCGAACATCTGTAGACTTGGATCATAGTTCCACTCCAACTTCAGCAGACCATGTGACCTTGGCAAATCAGTTACTTCTGTTTTCTCATCTGCAAGAGGGAAAGTTGTAGCCGATGCCTTCCAAGACCCCTTCCCCTCCGACATTACATATGGATCCGTGAGGTCATCAGAGTGGCTCAAAAGCCCATTGTTGAGGGACCACCAATTCCTTACAGTGGCATTTTCCAAACTGGAAATGCTTTCTTTTTCTTTTTCTTTTTTTACTTATTTATTTTGAGAGAAACAGAGAGAATGAGCTGGGGAGAGGCAGAGAGAAGGGACAGAGGATCCAAAGCAGGCTCTGTGCTGACAGCAGGAAGCCCGATGTGGGGCTTGAATCCACGAGCTCTGAGCTCATGACCTGAGCTGAAGTCGGACTCTTACCCGACTGAGCTACCCACGCGCTCCTGGGATGCTTTTAAACGTCCACATTTCTAAGGTCTTTCCCTAGCACTGTACTGTCCAAACTAGCAGCCACTGGCCATTTGTGCCCTCTAAGCACTTTAAATTTGGCTGCTCCAAACTGAGATGTGCCATAAGCATAAAATACACCTAGAAATGTAAGACTTTGTATGAAAAAAGAATATAAAACATTTCTATAATTTTTTATCAACTCACATGCTGAAATGATAATATTTTGAATATAAAGTAAAATATTCCTATTTTAAATAATAAAAAATAATTTAAAATATCATTAAAATTAATGACATATTTAAGTAAAATAAGGCATACTTCAAATATATATTTAAATAAGATATATTATTAAAATTAAATACAATACTGTTTAAATATAAAATTTATTCTTAAAATCAATTTTACCTGATTCTCTTTTTGATTTTTCTTTTTCTTCCTCTTATTTTTTTTTTTATTTTAGAGAGAGCATGAGTGAGAGAAAGAGAATCTCAAGCAGGCTTGGAGCCTGACTCAGGGTTCTAATAATAGTCTAATCCCATGGCCATGAGATTATGACCTAAGCCAAAATCAAGAGTCGGACATTCAACCGACGGAGGCACCCAGGCGCTCCTTCCTCTCTTTATTTTTTAAAATGTGATGACTAGAAAGCGTAAAATCATATATGTGGCTTGCATAATATTTCTACCGGATAGCTCCTTGAGCTAAGAATTCAGAAGGTCTACTAAAGCTGACGTAATCTATAATTTTAACATCTGACCCAGGTGATACTTGGGTACATCACACTTTGGGAAACAGTCTTTTAGGGGATCAAAATGGACCCCACAGCTTTAGGCAAACTTCAGAGCTTTAAGAACTCATAGGCATTAGTTGGATGAAGAAATTATCTTGGAATAGAATCAATCTGGGCAGGCCTCGCTTTTTTCCACTTTGCTTTTAAGAACTCTGCTAATGCCCCTGTCTTGACATGGAAATTACTATGCATAATTCCTGAGAATGGAGGAAAGTGACACTGAAGGAGTTAGAAAAAGGAGCCTTTCTACTTTGTTCTATGGTTTTACTGCTCCTCGCTGCTGTAAGGAGCTCCCTTCAGGCCAGTAAGGTGTTGTCTTTGGGTCCATATCTGGCTAAAGCTAGGTGGCAAGGCAAGAAGCCCATCAGGGAGATTATAAAAATGACGTCTCATGTGTCTAAACTTAAACCACTAGCTCTTGTCAGCCATAGCTCAGTTCTTAGAAGTCTGGCCCTCGAGCGGGTGAGTTGGAGAAACCGAAGTCATGCAATTACAGAGCCTTCTCTTCCAGGTAAAGCAAAAGGGGGTCTGCGTCCACCCAGAGCATGCCCTTCCTCATTCCCGGATGACTGGGCAAACTAATTTGGCACGGGCCATCTCGCTCTCGGCTACACGAGGCTCCTGGCTTGTCACGGAGGGATCTGCAGGCTAATGCCACATCTCCTCTCATATGGCCACCTCGTGCTGAGGCGCGAGAGCACTCTGACAAGACTCTATGTCACTCCGCTCTAAGGAACAGTGAATAACTGAATCCCTCCAACACCAAATAAAAAGACTGTAAGCAAAATAAACAAATATCCAAATATTGACAATTTAACACCAACAGAGGTCCCCATCGAGAGTTTGTGTAGAATGTATTGTGGACAGAAAGAAAGCAATCCCAGATGGAAGGTCAGCGATGTAAGAGACAATGAGTAGATTAGGTAGTAGATACGTGGGTAATCTAAAACATCACTGAGCACAAACGCAATAAAGCAATAAGGTCTTCTGAGGTTACAAGACAGTGGTTTTTTAGACAGTAGTTCTATATGGTTATAGAACCGTAACATCCAGTAACAGTAGCATGTAAATTAAGTGGATAGCAATAGAAGTCAAAGTACACTAAAGTTCTTGTGTTTTTAAAAAATGCAAAGATATGAAGGTAAACATTGATGTGATTTTTGCATATCAAAATTCATAGTAAAACAAGGGCAATTGTGTTAGAATAGGTTAACTGCTTTACAAAATAGGTCCAAAATCATAAAATGGCCAAAACACAATAGAAATGTATTTCTTGCTCGTGTGACAATACTAGGCAGGCAAAAAGAGGTCACAAAGTGGTTCTTCCTCCACAGAGATCGGTTTTCTGGGCTGTCCATTCTTTTCCATTGGTTTATATCACAATGTCCTAATTATTATAGGTTTCAAATAGCTCCTGATAATGGTAAGATGAGTTCCTCCTCTTAGCTCTCCTTTAATTAGCAGTGTTTTGACTGTTCTTGCTTCTCTGATCACCAACAAATATTTTAGCTTGTAGAGTTTTACAAACACACCTTTGAAGATTTTCAGTGGAATTCCATCAGCTTGTGTATCAACATCTGTACAATACTGAATTTGCTTCTCCATAAACATGGTATCTTTCCTCAATTATTTGGACTTCTCTTGCTTATTTCCAATGCAGAATTTTTACTTTCTCATTAAAGACGTATTTTTTTGTCATGTCTATCTTACGATGTGTTATACTTTAGGAGCTACAATTTTATTTTTATAATTTTTATTGGTTGCTATTGTGTACAAAAACAATTGCCTTTTGTAGGTTTTTTTTTTTATACAGCAAACCAGCTAAATTCTCTTATTAATTCTAGATTTTTGGAGTTTTCTGTGTAAACTATAACATCATCCTCCAGAGTAGCTAACCAATAGATAATTCTAAAATGGAGGGCACTTGTGGGGATGAGCACTGGGTGTTATATGGAAACCAACTTGACAATAAACTATTAAAAAAATGGAAAACTAGGGGCGCCTGGGTGGCTTAGTCGGTTAAGCGTCCGACTTTTGCTTAGGTCATGATCTCGCGGTTCGTGGGTTCGAGCCCCGCGTCAGGCTCTGTGCTGACTGCCAGCTCAGAGCCTGGAGCCTGTTTCAGAGTCTGTGACTCCTCTCTCTGACCCTCTCCTGCTCACGCTGTCTCTCTCTCTCTCTCTCTCTCTCTCTCTCTCCTAGAAATAAATAAAAAACATTAAAAAATTTTTTTTAAAAATGGAAAACTGAAAAAATAGAAATAATAACATTTTATACATGTAGATACAAAGAATTATGAGAAGAAACATGTAAAAAGATTTGAAAGGAGTTGCCTTTGAGAAGCAGGAAACATGATTGGGAAGAAAGGGCAGGTGATTCCCGTCTTTCAGTTTAAGACTAATCACGTTATTATATTTTTCAAAACACCAGACTTATATAAGAATTTAAATTAAAAAGCAAATGCTAGGGGTGCCTGTGTGGCTCAGTTGGTTAAGCATCAGACTCTTGATTGGCACAGGTCATGACCTCCCAGTTTGTGGGATTGAGTGCTGCATCAGGCTCTGTGCTGACAGTGCAGAGCCTGCTCAAGTCTCTCTCTCTCTCTCTCTCTCTCTCTCTCTTCCCCATTCACGTGCACACACACTCTCACTCTCTCTCTCTGAAATAAATACTTAAAAAAAGTAAATGCTATGTTAGCTAGCTTGACAGGATTTTGAATTACCCAGGTGTGTATGCATTTGTTAAAACGCAGTGAATGTATACTCTTAAATTTACATATTTCATTGTACATACATTTTACATCAAAAGAAAAAATTGGTAAACAAATGCTGAATTCAAATTAACGGCATGCATGCTGATGTCCGTAATTTACTTTGAAGTCTTTCTAAAAATAAGGTGGATCGGTGAAAGGATAGAAGGATGGATAAATATGTGATTAAACAAGTGGTGGAAAATGTTGATGGAACACTCCAGGAAGTAAGTGAACGGGGTAGCGGGTTCACTGTAAAATTCTCTTAGATTTGTTATGTATTTGAAAAGTTTTATAATGAAATATTGTAACAAAGTTTTTAATCCGGTGCTAAAAATAAATTCAAGAAAGAACATTCTGTCTAACGTACTAGCTATGTAAACTTTGGTCTGAAAGTGCCACTCGCTTACCAGAAGCATTCGGTAGCCATTTGATCTACAGATGACCAGTCAAATCAGAGAGGGTGGTGACACAAGAGGGCGGGCTGCTACTTCTCGTTGGGATTCTTACCAGAATCCCTACGGGGAATATGTGTGGTTCAGTGTTGAATATTTAATCTCTCTTAACAAGCTTTGTCCTCTGGTTATGACTATCCTTCTTGTCACGTGTTCATCTATCTCTTAGCTCCAATTGAACTGTCAATTCATCCAGGCTATAGTTCGTAAACTCCAGGGTCACATATCCAGTGGTTTATCAATACCAATTTTACTCTAATACACCACCCACAGAGGAAACGTAGCTCTCTGGAATGACAGAGCTAGGAAAAGTGTAAGCTGGATTGTCTGGGGAATGGAATCAGACAATTTTCATGACAATGGCTCTTAGGGCTTGGATCCAATCTGGTCATTCTGTAGATGAAGAAACTGAGGACAAGAGAGATGAAGCGACATATCCAGAGTGATTGAGCTAGTTAGTGTGGTTCTTTCTGGGTGTTTTCTTCTTTAGGCCCATTTAGAGCTATAGGGTAAGCTCATGAGATGTGAACGCACGCATATGTGAATAAATGTTCACCCTTTTCCCAAAGAGACACGTAATTTGAAAGAGACCCCGTGCAGCCCATTTGCAGGGTGAAGCAGGAACAAGAGTATGTGTGAAGAAAGTACTGACGCATTTCACATAGCAGATGATCCTTGAGCGCCTTACGCAAAGAAGCCAGGCACGGAAAGGTCACGTACAGTCTGATTCCATTTCTATGAAATATCCCCAGTAGGCAAATCCATGGAGACAGAAAGCAGACTAGAGGTTGCCAGGGGCTGGGGAGAAGGCGATTAGGGTGACTGCTTACTGGATACGGGATTTTATTTTGAGGGGCTGAAAATGTTTGGGAACTAGATGAGGTGGTGATTATACTACATTGTGAATATACTAAACGCCACTGAATTGTTCACTTTACAATGGTGAATTTTAGGTCATGTAAATTTCGCCTTGATAAGAAACTAAATTGCTACAAGAGTTAAAAAGCAAATGTGGCAAAATGTTAACAATCGATGGGTCTCGGTGCAGGCCATCAGGGGTTCCTTGTCCCATTCTAGCAACTTTTCTGTTAGGTTTAAAAATTTTCAAAATAGAGGGCGGTAACGAGAAAATATCTTGGGGACACTAAGAAATAATTTAGTGAGATTGCTAAATTGAGGCCAACGGCTGCAATCTGAAATTAGCTATCATTTGATCACTGGCCTGTCAAAATAGGAACAACTATTAACTCCTTGGCCAGTAAGGTTCCCAGCAGTGAAAATTATTTTCAAGGAGAGTCACAGGCCAACATTGTTTCACGTGGGAGCTTATTAAGATTCAAATTTCTGAACATCAGTGCCTAAAAAAAGTTTATTGGGTCCCTCTGAACAGGAGCTATTAACATGTAGTTTAACTGAAAGACATGAGCTTTAGGAACCAGGTGTGTGTATTCTGGCTTTGTTATCGGATGAGGCTAACACATCTACTGAGAGCTAACAGCAAGAATGCAAGCTGACCAGGGCCCCTGGGTGGTTTAGTCAGTCGGGCTTCCGGCTTCGGCTCAGGTCACGATCTCGTAGTCTGTGAGTTCAAGCCCCTAGCCTGCTTCAGATTCTGTCTCCCTTTCTCTCTGCCCCTCCCCCTCCCCCGCTTGCACTCTGTCTCTCTCTCTCAAAAACAAAATAGAATAAAAACATAAAAAAAAAAAGGAGTGCAAGCTGACCGAGAGTGTCACAGGAGAAACGTCAGCACAGGTGACCGTCCTGACCCTTGCAGAGTGTTCTGAGACTTGCGATAATGTAGAAAAGATCATCCTGTAATCTCACAATGAGCGAGGATGGCTTATCTGCCTCGATTGCACAGCAGGTCGGATGGAGTTAATGCCTCCTTGGTTCCTTACAGGTCCACCACCTCACTCTAAACTCCCTGTCCAACCATCCCTGAGGCCTGAGACCACAAATCGACCTGTCTACACAGGTGAGAGCCTACTTGTTTCTCTAAGATGCACCAAATGAAGTACACAAAGATGCAGAAGGTTGGACAATAGTATGAATATACTTGATACCACTGAAACATATACTTAAAAATAGTTAAGATGGTAAACTTAATGTTCTGCGCTTTTTAGCAGAATAATAAAAGACACGTGAGCCCCAAGTTTTATTTTTCATGCAGCAGACCTTAGAATTACTTCCCTTTTGTCTAAAATGGAGGTACACTGCCAATCTTTAAATCCCGATACAGACTCCAGATGAAATATGATCTGCTCCCATGGAGGAAAAAAAAAAACTTAAGAAAACACTCTGGCCTCTGCACATTCTTTGTTGAGCAAGAAAAATGGACAGAAGAACAGATTAATGGCAGGACATTAAAAATAGAAAAGAACTATTGATTGGAAGGTGTTATCTCAAGAGATAAGTACCAATAAATATTGGAGAGCAGTGGTCTCCATACTTCAGATGATGATGTGAACTAATCTAGGCTCCTAAGGGTTTACTCATGCTTTTGAGATGCAATTTATCATTTATGTAGACATAGCTTTGGGAGCGAACAAATCATTAAAGGGAAGGAAAATTTTCAGTTCATAAATATTACTTTTATAGGGTGACAAATACTAGAATGCTCTGCTTAAATGAATTCTTTTTTGTGTGTATGTGCAAAGTTTTGCATTTTCTCAGAATTTTTGTCAAGTGCACAAGAACAAAGTCATGGCCAATCAACAAGGCCTAATAAGATCTTTACTGTTCGTCTCTTATAAGCTGATTGTTGAGAGTATAGAGCTGTGCTGACCCACTTGGTAGGCACTGTAAACACAGGGCTCTTGAGCACTTGAAATGAAGCTAGTCTGAACTGAGATGTGCCTTAAGTGTAATATAATCATTGGAGTTCAAAGACTTAATATGAAAAAAAAGAATATACACTATTCCATTAATAATGTTTGTGCTGAATACATGTCAAAATGACCATATTTTGGACACATTGGGCTAAATAAAATATACAACTGAATTAAGTTTACCTGTTTCATTTCACTTTTTTAGTGTGGCTACTAAAAACTTTAAATTACATTATGTGTTTAGCATCATATTTCTAGCAGACATTGCTATAAAGACTATTTGCATTTTTGATCCCATTCTCTCTTTAAAAAAATTTTTTTTAATGTTTATTTATTTTTGAGAGAGAAAGAGACAAAGTGTGAGCAGGGGAAGGACAGAGAGAGAGTGAGACACAGAATCCAAAGCAGGCTCCAGGCTCTGAGGTGTCAGCACAGAGCCCGAAGCAGGGCTGAAACTCACTGACCATATCATGACCTGAGCCCATGTTGGCACTTAACCAACTGTGCCACCCAGGCACTTCCCCATTCTCTCGTTAAATGTGTCTGTGTGTTGTATGTAAACCGATACATGTGTAAATAAGACATTCCGATGATCAAAGTAATGTATGTTCTCTTTTAAAAAGTGGAATGTGGGGGTGTCTGCGTGGCTCAGTTGGTTGAGCATCCAACTCCTGATTTCAGCTCAGATCATGATCCCAGGGTCATGGGATAGAGCCCCACATTGGGCTCCATGCTGGGCATGGGCTTGAGATTCTCTCTCTCTCTCTCTCTCCCCCCCCTTCTTTGTTCATTCTCACTCTCTCTTTCTCTAAAAAAATTAAAAAGTAGAATATGTAAAAACCACTAAGAAAGGAATACCCAGAGATAAACATTCTTCCCTCTATAATTACAATGTCTGTCTAAGCATGACTTTTATGATCACAACCACAATTTATATTAAACATTCCACCGGTAAATGAGTTTACACAAAGTAGTGTCAGCACTGGAGCTGATTCAGATGGGCCACTAGAAATTGCTTTTGTTCCTCAGAAATTGTTTCCCAGTGGATTTCTCCTCCATTTAATTTGGTTGGAGTAAGAAATGCAAAAGTGTAATTCATTGTACTTGGCCTTACACATCTCCGAGATGGCTTGGAAATGACTGTATCGGTTACATAATGAAAAGTGATCTCTGGCTAAAAAACTGCCAAGGATCAGAGAAAAATTACACTGACTGTCAGCATATCCACAAGACTGAGTTGAAGAAGCAAGGGTCTTAAATATCATTGGACTTGGTAAAATGTTGGCCGGGATTTTTTTTTTTTTTGAATACAGGAATTATGATTTTTAAAAATTAATTATTGTCTAGCTAGAAGTTGGTTAGAATGGAACTTTTGCACCTCAGTTCCAGCTGAGGTCAATACTGGTCAGATATGAACACGAGCGGGAAGCAAAACCCGCTACAGGCAGACACTTCAGAAGTGTTCAGGTCCCGTTTCTGCAGCTCCAGGACCCTCAACCACAACAAGGTCATCAAAAGAGGTCAGGGTGTGGAGGGGGAGAGAATTTGTGAAGGAGAACAACTCTTGCTGTGCTTGGTGGGATGGAAGAATCTCACTCACCCTCCTTCACGTTTAACCTGGTTCATGACAGACGTCTGGAGGGCCGCTTAGGAGCTCTGGAAATTTTCTCCTGCAGAGATGCAGAGAAACGGGGCCTAAATTCCACCTAGGAAGGCCGAAGTGGCATGCTGGGGCTCGGGGCAACCAGATCACTGAAGGGCCGGCCTCCTGGGTATGGAGAGGCTAGTACACTGGACGAGCCCGAAATCCAGACTTTGTCAAGTCAAGGGATATAGGAGCGTCTCTCTGGGATCTGATGAGGACCCTGTGGCTCATCCCGGGTCCTATCCCTTGGGAACGCGTAGAGGGAAGAGAGCAGTATTGCAGCTCTTCCATGGAAAGAGCTTGTGTTCTATCAAATTTCAAGTTTTTACCTTTCTTCCAATATCTCAAAGTAGTGGCCATGAACTAACGCAAAGCCCTTTTGTTCTCTCAGCAGTCGTACTAAGAAAGGAACACCTAACTTCAACTGAATAAAATAGTGTTTGAATGTCCTAACAAAACATGTTTCAAGAGAAGCTAATTAGGTTTTCATTGAGCAACCCACCTGAAGTGTTACATTTTTTTTTTTTGACACATTTTGAACATACCTGACCTGTGATGAAGCAGAATGTAACTTGCCAGCAGAGAAATACTCTGAAGAATAAGAATTTTCTAGGGGTGCCTGGGTGGATCAGTTGGTGAAGTGTCCGACTTCAGCTCAGGTCATGGTCTCATGGTTTGGAGCTTGAGCCCTGCGTCGGGCTCTGTGCTGACAGCTCAGAACCTGAAGCCTGCTTCAGTTTCTGTCTCCCTCTCTCTGCCTCTCTCTCTCTCTCCCTCCCTCTCTCTCTCTCTCTCAAAAATACACATTAAACATTTTTTTAAAGGGATAAGAATTTTCTAGACTGATGGAGCCCAGAACTTGTATATATATTAAACAAGGAAAAAATGGGAGAAAACATCGCATCTTTTGAAGTTCCAATATTTACAACTGACTGCTGAAGTCCCTTCCAAAAATTTTCTTTATTTTACATTTTCAAAGCAAGTCTGACCCTAAACAAAGGATATTGACAAAATAGAGTTCAGTGAAAGAACAGAACAGAACATGAATCAATGCAGCAGAAATTTTCATGAAAGAGAATCAAACTGAAATAATACTGCCACGATACATCTTATTTACATGTAAGAAATTACAAATATGGGAACTAGGTGCTACCCTAATTAAGATATGTGACTCCTCACGTTCCTAGTGCAAAGACATTCAGAAATGTGATTACATCAGTTAAACCATAAGTGTCTTAATGAAATCAATGTGTATTTTTTGTCAGATATTATGCTGGAGACCAGTACAAATTCTGTCCTCAAGAAACATAACAGTCTATGGGGCACCTGCTTGGCTCCATTGGTAGAACATGTGACTCTTGATCTCAGGGTGAGTTTGAGCCCCATGTTGGGTATAGAGATCATTTAAATAAGAAAGGAAGAAAGAAAGAGAGAGAGAGGGAGAGAGGGAGGGAGGGAGGGAGGAAGGAAGGAAGGAGGTAGTCTAGGGCGGAAATAGCAAGTAAAAAAAATAAATTAACTGAGTTTTATATGTATAAAATCTTTATTATATTGCCAGATACATAGTATCATGTACCTGCTAAAAAAGTAAATAAATATCCATTCATTTGTTTATTAAGCTGATATTTATCTATTATCTATCTCTCTATCTATTTTGGAATTGACATTATGAGGTTCAGTGCAAGAGGTTTCTCAATGAAATCATGGAGGTGAATGCTCAAATTTTTTTACTTTTAATATTTTCTTTTTTTCACTGGTTGAATCAAACTGTTTATGATGTGTTTTTTAAAACTGAAGTACAGTTGATCTATAGATATTTCTTGATCACCTTCTCTATGGCGGGAATAGAGCAAGATACTGGGAACAGAGCAGTAAACAGAGTTCATGTTCAGAAGACAGCTATGAAACAAGCAGCAAGGGGAAGCATCCTGGGAGTATTCTTAAATGCTCAGAAAGCAAGAGGAGGCTGCTGGCTCCAGGCGGCCAAAGGCCAGGCCAGGCCAGGCCTAGGCTAGATGCACTTAGCAGCAGTTACCTCAAGCCACAGTGAAGATCTAATGCATAAAGTGAAACGTGGCAGAGGCCTGAAGGTCAGCAAGGCAATCAAGATCTGCCCCTAAATTCCACACTGGACCAGAAGGCAAGTCCAAGGGCAGAGACGAACACTGGACTCGATGCATTGGCCACCACATGAGAGAGCAAGAGGGCAGTGGGAAAAGGATGGAAAACTAGGCATAGCGCTTGAGGCTCTGGTACTTTGGTGTAAGTGGGATCTATCATCTACAGCACAAACAGATCTGGACCAAAACATGCTGGAGCTCAAGGAAGACCAAGAATTTGGTGTACCTCAAATGATACCCTTCCAATATTAATGTAACAGTTATTTAGTCAGGGGGCAGAGCTGGCACCAAGATAATTTTTTCATTTCCATCGTCTGCTTGGCTGGAATGAGACCAATGTATATTTTGATGGTTATAGAAGTAGTCACATGTGGAGATCTGAGTTAAGTGGTACCATATTTCTGATTTCCATTAGGAATAGTATTGCCCTTATAGATTGGTGCTCAGAGCACTTACCCAGTTGACTTACATTTTTACTTGGCTCTGAGCACAAAGGATCCCAGAATAGAGGTGTCTGCTGACTGCCCTGGTGTGAATGGCCAAGGGCCATTGTGTGTGTGTGTGTGTGTGTGTGTGTGTGTGTGTGTGTGTATAAATGTATCTGTGTAGGCACCTGAAAGGCTCAGTTGCTTGAGCCTCTGACTCTTGATTTCAGCTCAGGTCATGATCCCAAGGTCATGGGATTGAGTCCCACATTGGGCTCTGCAACCAGTGTAGAGCCTGCTGATGATTCTCCTCCCACTCCTTGCCCCTCTCCCCTGCTCCTGTGTACTCTCTCTAAAAGAAAACAAAAATGTATGTATGTGTGTGTGTGCATGTGTGTATCTCTCCTCTTGGACAAGGTGGATTCTGCCAGGTTTGAAAATACAGCACAAAGATTGGTCTTATGAGGATCATCTAAGTTTTACCACTTAAGAGTTTAGAACTCTATGTAGCCCCTCTGGAAAACAGTGTGGAAGTTCCTCAAAAAATTCACACTAGAACTCCCCTATGACCCAGCAGTAGCACTGCTAGGAATTTACCCAAGGGATACAGGAGTGCTGCTGCATAGGGGCTCATGTACCCCAATGTTCATAGCAGCACTCTCAACAATAGGCAAAACATGGAAAGAGCCTAAATGTCCATCAATTGATGAAAGGATCAAGAAGATGTGCTTTATCTACATGATGGAATACTACATGGCAATGAGAAAGAATGACATCTGGCCATGTGTAGCAACATGGATGGACCTTGAGCGTGTTATGCTGAGTGAAATAAGTCAGGCAGAGAAGGACAAATACCATGTTTGCACGTATAGGAGGGTTAGGAGGAACTTAACGGAGGACCGTGGGGGAGAAGAAGGGGGAAAATAGTTGGGGAGATGGAGGGAGGCAAATCATGAGAGACTCTTGAATGCTGAGAACTGAGAACTGATGGGGGCGGGGGGGGAGGGGGAAGGGGGATGATGGGCATAGAGGAGGGCACTTGTGGGGATGAGCACTGGGTGTTATATGGAAACCAACTTGACAATAAACTATTTTTAAAAATTAAATAAAAATAAAATATTTGTATCTCCAAAAAAAAAAAAAAAAGAGTTTAGAACTCTGGGTGCACCCAGGTGGCTCAGTTGGTTAAGCGTCTGACTCTTGATTTTGGCTCCAGTCATGATCTCACAGTTCTCGGAATTTGAGCCCTGCATCAGACTCTGCGCTAACAGTGCAGAGCCTGCTTGGGATTCTCTCCTTGCCATTCTGTCTGCCCCTACCCTGCTTGTGCTCTCTGTCAAAATAAATAAACCTAAAAAAAAAACTTTTTAAAAAGTTTAGAACTCGATAATTTTTATATGTCCTTTTTTCCTTTTTCTTCAAACCCCAGAGCCGGGATTTAGGAGTCTGAAAACATGATAAAGCTGTGTCTCTGTTCCTTAATGGCAGTGAGATCCTAGGCAGGTTACTTAACCCCATTAAATGGTAGTTTCCTGGTCTGTAAAACGGGGATAGTGATATTTAGCTCATAAAATGGTTGTGAAGATAAAATAGCACATTGAAAGCACTTAATGTGATTCCTGGGTCATAGTAAGCATGGAGTAAGTGGAAGCTATTCCTGTTAGAATTCAAAGTACTAAGCAAGGGTTATGCACAGCTCAGCACCACCAGAACTAGTTTATGCTCATTTTACATTATGGGCAAAGTCTATAAACAAAGAGTTAAAATATTGAGCAGGCTGTAGACTTAACTAAACCAACCCACTTAAAATGGTCCATCATTTACTACTTTACAAGGTACTCAAGAGCTAGTCAATTCTCTTCCGGACAAACAGATGGCCTTTCCTCATCTTAAAATAGACAGAACATCTTTGTGGACCCAAGCTGATCTGGCTTAAAACCCCGAGGATTTCTTATTTCTACATAAATTAATAATTCAAAACAAATTTTCCAAATAACAATGTTCCATTTCGTTAAAAACAAGAGTCCACTAATGGATGCTCTAAATTTAGCAACCACTCCAGATGTATTATCTGTGGGTTTTGTCATCTCCCTCATAATGCATACTGATGGCCAGGCACTGACAGCACTGGATGCAACTAGGCGCTGATCCAGGACCACCTTCTTCCTGGGCTATAGATTCTAACACTGTGATAGTGGACTTTTAATCCATTAATTAACAATGAAAAAATAAGAGTGCTCTATTCTGACATCACTAGTTTCAAACAGCCTAATGAGACATCATAGTAGGACGCCTTCCAAAATCGATGAGCTCAGTCGCTGATGGGAGTAACCGAAGAAAATGTTCAGCACAGCTGAGATAACCCAGCTGTTCTTTCCTGAGCTGCTCACGAATTCTGAAACCGAAATTCATTTGGAGTTTTTCATTTTGTTTTCTTTTGTTCTTTTGATTTGGAGTGGGGAATGCTTCTAACTCTCTCAAAGCAGAAGTCCTTTTTTTTTTTTAAGCTCCCACTGCCTGACATCAGGTTGCATTCAGGCTTGTCCACTGAAGTGTTGTGGTTAATTGTTAGATTAATTACCAGGCTTCCATTTCCGCACTTGAGGTCGGGGGGAGGTAGTAACTATATATTCCTTTACAGATGTGTCGCCTATCCTCCCTCCCTTCCCCCTCCACCAACTACTACTCCAACATGGCAATTCAGAGAAGTCTCATGAACATCTCTGTCTGCTGTCATCCAACTGCAGGGCAAAAGCATTTAAAATGAGGAAGTTTGGCCCGTGCCTGAATGTTAGCTGGCCTGCTTCAGCTGGCTTGGAAGGCAGGCAAGGCACGTGCATGCTGAAGAACCCAAAATGGTTGAAATGCAAAAAGATGAGATTTAAGATCAGGACCAGCAGCGAGTCAAGTAAGCCTCCTTGCTCCGTGTCTTCCAGCAGGCAGCACAGCGGGATTCCACGGCCCAGAGGAGCAGAGTATATGAGGGCTGAGAGGGGCCACGTGCATGCTTAATGGCCAGATAGAGCCAGGGACACAGTATCACCCCCTGGGCCAGCCTGTGGCGAGAAGGGGGACGCGGCTCCCTTTCTTTTTATTGTAACTATTGAAAACACATTCGGTGGTCGAGGGCCAGCTATATAATTTGCCAGGCCTCGGGAAAACCAAAACGCAGGGCCCTGATTCAAAAAGCAGAAAAAAAGTATTGTTTAGGTCCTGAAATATAAAAGGTGTCCTCTGCTCGCTTGTGCGCCCTCTCTCTCTGTCTCCCTGTCTCCCTCTCTTTCTGTGTTCAGTCTCTATCTGAGGTCACACTAAACTCCCATGGGCACCTGGAGACCTCATTCAGCGATGAGGTGCATGTGCTCCGCTCGCTGCCAGGACCCCCCCCCCACCCCCCCATCAGCCACCGGAAGCACATGCAGTGCCCCAGCCCCAGCCAGAAAGCCAATACCCCTTCCCACAGCCTGTGACAGACCGCAAGGGACTGCAACTTCCATACCTGGTTGAGGAACGGGCTAGAGGCTCACGCCTACCACACTGTCTGCTGGACCCATCACGGTGGACTCAGGGCTGGCTGGGCTCCCGCCATGCCCCACCTGAGGCTCCATGTAGGGCACGTGGCCAACCCCGGCCCCCTACCCCGACATTCCTGCACCTGTGCCAGGTACAACAGGGGTGTCCCTCCGTCCCGCAGCTCCTTACCCTACTCTACCCATAGCATTCCAGCTCCCCCCCGCAATGCTACCTGGACACTGGGGGGTTAGAGGGTAACAGTGGTCAAAGGGCAGAGAGGGGAGGCCAGGAAGGGCTGGGGCTCCAGAAGGTGGAGGAGAGGGGTGGTCAAGGGCCCATTGGGGAAGGTGGGAAGGAGGTGGACTTAAGAGGGGCCAGGCTCCAAATCCGGGCACCCTCCCCCATGCTCCAGTGTCCCACAGGACTTCACTCGCAAAACACAAATTCAAAGATAAAATGATTAAGAATGTCAATGTGACAACAGTAGAACATTAAGCCACAGTCAGGGCCCTTCTGAGCACAGGGCCTGGTATGGTGGCACTAATTAGACACCCATGGAGCCCTGCAGGCTGTCATCTCCAAATGTGCCCCCAACGGAAGTCCTCCAGCAGTGACACTCATCTAATTTTTTTGAAACCCCTGACTCATCAGCTAGCAGCCAGAGCTGAAATTCAGAGCTGAAAAATACTGGGTCCCAGCATAGCTCCATCTTCTTTATACTTATGTATATGTTTCATCTGCTTTTGACTTTCTACGTAAGTGGGTTTCTTGCTTGCTTAATGGAGGATAAATTCCCAGGAGGTATGGACCGTATCTGTCACAGCAGAATTTTAAAAGTCTGCACACCCCAAATTCATACTTTGGGTCCAAAACGTAACCTGGCAAGAGTGAAAGGAAGAAGTCATCCATTGACAAACTTCTCAAATGTTTCGAGTACTCTTCATGCAGAATTTTCTCGACCATAATTCACCCTTTTCATAGGCCTTTGAAATGGGGAGCTGTGGGTTTTGATTGCACTGGTTTACAGAAAGTTTTGACCATTCCAAATCTCCAGCACATCTGCTGATTTCCTAGCCCAGAACTCCAAGGCGGGGTGGCACTAGGACCCCAGTAGCTGCTGCTTTTATTTCTGTCCACTGCTGTGTCAGTGCCTACAAATCTCCCCCACACCCTATTCAGTCTCAGGGCAGAGCCCCTCGCACTCTCTCGAACACCACCATTCTCTCAGTCATCATCAAAGGCATTTTTTTTTTAATTTTTTTTTTAATTTTTTAAAAAATATTTTTATTTATTTCTAGGAGAGAGAGAGAGAGAGAGAGAGAGAGCAGGGAAGGGTCAGAGAGAGAGGGAGATACAGACTCCGAAACAGGCTCCAGGCTCTGAGCTGGCAGTCAGCACAGAGCCCGACGCGGGGCTCGAACCCACGAACCGCGAGATCATGACCTAAGC
>JAESUZ010002647.1:0-14704 GCA_017311185.1 Proteles cristata cristata
CTTTTGGGGATGTGTCAAGTAAGAAGTTGCTGCGGTGGAGGTCAAGGAGGTTGTTTCCTGCTTTCTCTTCTAGGGTTTTGATGGTTTCCTGTCTCACGTTCAGGTCCTTTATCCATGTTGAGTTTATTTTTGTGCATGGTGTGAGAAAATGATCTAGTTTCATTCTGCATGTTGCTGTCCAGTTCTCCCAACACCATCTGTTAAAAAGGCTGTCTTTTTTCCATCGGATATTCTTTCCTGCTTTGTCAAAGATTAGTTGGCTGTATACTTTGGGTCCACTTCTGAGTTCTCAATTCTGTTCCATTGGTCTATGTGTCTGTTTTTGTGCCAATACCATACTGTCTTGATGATGACAGCTTTGTAGTAGAGGCTAAAGTCTGGGATGGTGATCCCTCAAGTTTTGGTTTTATTTTTCAGGATTACTTTGGCTGTTCGGGGTCTTTTGTGGTTCCATACAAATTTTTGGATAGTTTGTTTTACTTTTGAGAAGTATGCTGGTGCAATTTTGATTGGAATTGCATTGAATGTGTAGAGTGCCTTAGGTAGTAATGACATTTTAACTATATTTATTCTTCCTATCCATGAGCATGGAATGTTTTTCCATTTCTTTGTGTCTTCTTCAATTTCCTTCATAAGTTTTCTATAGTTTTCCTCATACAGATCTCTTGTATCCTTGGTTAGGTTTATTCCGAGGTATTTTATGGCTTTTTGTGCAATTGTGAATGAGATCAGTTTCTTGATTTCTCTTTCTGTTGCTTCATTGTTGGTGTATAAAAATGCAACCGATTTCTGTACGTTGATTTTGTACCCTGCAACTTGGCTGAATTCTTGGATCAGTTCTAGGAGGCTTCTGGTGGAGTCTGTCAGGTTTTCGATGTAGAGTATCATGTCATCTGCGAAGAGGGAAAGTTTGACTTCCTCTCTGCCAATTCTGATGACTTTGATTTCCTTTTGTTGTCTGATGGCTGATGCTAGGACTTCCAGCACTATGTTAAACAGCAGTGGTGAGAGTGGGCATCCCTGTCGTGTTCCTGATCTCAGGGGGAAAGCTCTGAGTTTTTCCCCATTGAGGATGATGTTAGTTGAAGGCTTCTCATAGATGGCTTTGATGATGTTTAAGTAGGTTCCTTCTATCCCAACTTTCTCGAGAGTCTTTATTAAGAAGGGATGCTGTATTTTGTCAAATGCATTTTCTGCATCTATTGACAGGATCATATGGTGTTTATCTTTTCTTTTATTGATATGATGTATCACATTGATTGATTTGCGAATGTTGAACCAGCCCTGTAACCCAGGAATGAATCCCACTTGATCTTGGTGGATGATTCTTTTTATATGCTGCTGGATTCGATTTGCAAGGATCTTGCTGAGAATTTTTGCATCCGTATTCATCAAGGATATTGGCCTGTAGTTCTCTTTTTTGCTGGATCTCTGTCTGGCTTGGGAATCAGTGTGATGCTGGCTTCATAAAATGAGTCCGGGAGTTTTCCTTCGCTTTCTATTTTTTGGAATAACTTGAGAAGAATTGGGATTAATTCTGTTTTAAATGTCTGGTAGAATTCTCCAGGGAAGCCATCAGGTCCAGGGCTCTTATTTGTTGGGAGATTGTTGATCACTGATTCAATTTCTTCACTCGTTATGGGTCTGTTCAGGTTTTCTATTTCTTCCCGTGTGAATTTTGGTAGTGAGTGTGTGTTTAGGAATGTGTCCATTTCTTCTAAGTTGTCCAATTTGTTGGCATATAATGTTTCATAGTTTTCCCTGATAATTGCTTGTATTTCTGAGGGGTTGGTTGTAATAAGTCCATTTTCATTCATAATTTTGTCTATTTGGGTGCTCTCTCTTTTCTTTTGGATAAGTCTGCCTAGAGGTTTGTCAATTTTGTTTACTTTTTCAAAAAACCAACTCTTGGTTTCATGGATCTGTTCAATTGTTTCTTTGGTCTCTATGTTGTTTATTTCTGCTCTAATTTTTACTATTTCTCTTCTTCTACTGGGTTTAGGGCGTTCTTGTTGCTCTGCCTCTAGTTCCTTTAGGTGAGCTGTTAGATTTCGGACTTGCGCTTGTTCTAATCTCTTGAAATAGGCCTGGAGAGCAATGTACTTTCCTCTTAGGACTGCCTTGCCGCATCCCATAGATTTTGAATTGTTGTGTTTTCATTTTCATTTGTTTCCATATATTTTTTAATTTCATCTCTAATTGCCTGATTGGCCTATTCATTCTTTGGAAGGGTGTTCTTTAACCTCCATGTTTTTGGAAGTTTCCAGACTTCTTCCTGTAATTGATTTCAAGTTTCAAAGCATTGTGATCTGACAGTGTGCATGGTATGATCTCTATTCTTTTGAATTTATTGAGGGCTGCTTTATGTCCCAGTATGTGATCTATCTTGAAGAATGTGCCATGCGCACTTGAGAAGAAAGTAAATTCCCTTTCCTCTGGATGTAAAGTTCTAAATATATCCATCAGATCCATCTGGTCCAGTGTGTCTTTCAAGTCCATTATTTCTTTAGTGATTTTCTGTCTGGTTGACCTATCCATTGCTGTAAGTGGAGTATTAAAGTCCCCTGCTATTAGCACATTCTTATCTAGAAGCTTGTTTCTGTTTGTGATTAATTGTTTTAGATATTTAGGTGCTCCCATATTCGGTGCATAGACATTTATGATTGTTAGTTCTTCCTGATGGATGGACCCTGTATTTATTATGTAGTGCCCTTCTTCATGTCTTGTGATTGTCTTTAATTTAAAGTCCAGTTTGTCTGATATAAGTATCGCTACTCCGGCTTTCTTTTGATTTCCTGTAGCATGACATATATTTCTCCATCCCCTTACTTTTAATCTGAAGGTATCTTCCCGTCTAAAATGAGTTTCTTGTAGACAGCATATAGATGGATTTTTTTTTTAATCCATTCCTCTACCCCATGTCTTTTGATTGGAGCATTCAGCCCATTTACATTCAGTGTTATTATTGAAATATGTGGGTTTAGAGTCTTTGTATCTTTTGTAGGCTTCATGTTTGTGGTGGTGTCTCTGGTATCTTTGTTCCTTGCAACCTTTCCTTCATAGCATCCCCCTCAGGATTTCTTGTAGGGCTGGCTTCGTGGTGACAAATTCTTTCAATTTCTGTTTGTTTTGAAAGGTTTTTATCTCTCCTTCTATTTTGAATGACAGGCTTGCTGGATAGAGGATTCTTGGCTGCATATTTTTACTGTTCATCTCACTGAAGATCTCTTGCCATTCCTTTCTGGCCTGCCACGTTTCAGTAGATAGGTCTGTCACCACTCTGATAGGTTTCCCTTTGTATGTGAGGGCCCTTTTCTCCCTAGCTGTTTTCAAAATTCTCTTTGTCCTTGTATTTTGCCATTTTTACGATGATATGTCGTGCAGAAGATCGATTCAAGTTACGTCTGAGGGGAGTCCTCTGAGCCTCTTGTATTTCCACATTGACTTCCTTCCCCAGGTCGGGGAAGTTCTCTGCTATAATTTGTTCCAGGACTCCTTCAGCACCTTTCCCTCTCTCTTCCTCTTCTGGGATTCCTATGATACGGATATTGTTGCGTTTGACTGTGTCGCTGAGCTCTCGAATTCTTCTTTCCTGTTCCTGGATCAGTTTGTCTCTTTTTTTGTCAGCTTCTTGTTTTTCTATAATGGTGTCTCCTAAATCACTTATTCTCCTTTCTGCCTCTTCAATCCATGCATTGGAGGTCTCTAATTTATTATGTATCTCATTTATCACATTTTTTAATTCTTCATGCCTATTTTTATTTTCCATTCTGTCTGTAGCCATAGTTTCTTTGATGTCCCCTATGTTTTTTTCAAGCCCTGCTATTAATTTTACCATTATTATTCTAAAATCTTGTTCACTTATGCTGCTGATATCTGTTTTGAGCAGTTCATTAGCTGTCATTTCTTCTTGGAGTTTCTTTGGAGGAGAGCTCTTTTGTTTCGTCATTTTAGTTAGCTTTACGGCTCTTGTTGGTTTTAAAGACCTGTTATGCTCTCTGTTTCTATGAGCACTGCTATATCCAAGAAGACTCTTTGACTTTCCAGGCCCTATCCTTTCAGAGATTGTTTTTTGAATGGTATCCCTCGGTCTCTCTTGTTGGGACCTTAGTTATTTTGTTTTCCTATTTGTAGTGATATTTGGGACTCTTCACCTTGTGTACTCTAGCTTGTTTCTTGAGGTAGCCCTGGAAAAGAAAACAGACAGACAAACACACAGGAGCAGGAGCACACAAACGCACAGGCTGATTCAACTAACATGCAAAGCGAGAGGGAAAACGAAAAAGTTAATAGAAAAGACGGAGGAGGGAGGGCGAATAATAGGGAGCATAAAATACATAAAAGGGTCAAAAAGGGGAAAAGAAAAGGAAAAAAGAAGAAAACCGATGGACAAAGAACGGTTTAAAGCATATACCTGGATTTCCCAGCTACAGTTAAATAGCCGTGTGTATGCAGTGCTGGTTGAAGAGCATAGAGAAAAAGAGAGAAGGCAGGGCGAGACAAGACAGATTTGGAAATAGAATGAACAGGCAGAAGGGATAAGAAGCTTTTTTCAAAGAGGTAAAGGGTAGAATATGGTTGGATAGGTGAGAGAAGGATGCTGGAATTATCCAGAGAAACTATATAGTCTAATTACTCCTGAGAGAAATAGCTGAAAAGGTCGGTAGGTGTAGAATTTACATTTACAGAATGGACTTGTTGTGATTGTTTAAGCAAGCTGGCGACCAGAGTTAATCAGGTCAGTGTTTTGGGGAAAAAAGCGAGAAAAGAGAAAGAAGAAGAAAAAAAGAGAAAAGAAAGGGAAAAAAAAGAAAGAAGAAAAAAAGGAAAAAAAACAAAAAAAGGGAAAAAAAAGGAAGGAGGGAAAAAGGGAGGAGGGCACCTCTCAGGCAGGGATGGGCGTGGCGTGATCCGATGCCTCAGGCGGGGGTTCTGCCTTGGCGATTGTGGGGAGGAGAGTGACGGTGCTCCAGTCCCTTCTTGAACCCCGCGCTGCAGCTCGCTTTTTTTTTTTTTTGGCGTGTCAACTCCCCGTTCCGGGGACGCAGCCGAAGTTGGTTGCACTCTTCAACCCAAGCCAGTTCCAATCTCCAAATCCCAGTCCGCGCCCCGCTGAAGTTGCCTTAGACACAGCTTCCCAGACAACCCCCTCGGGCTATTCCAGGCTCCCTGCTGAGCTCTGGGGGCGGAGTCAGGATCGCTGCTTCCTTCTCTGGGTCGGGCTGGTGCGCATGCGTGGGGGCTTACCTGCCGCGTCTGTATAGCCTGAGCCCGCTGGAGTGAGGAAAACCGGGTCTCTCTATGGCTCGTCACCCGAAACACGAACTCACAGGCAAATTTCCCAGTTTTTAGCTCTTTGCCTTCCCTCTCGAGTTCCAGCCAGCCAGGAGCGCGGACGCCCGGTGTCTGCGCGGCTCTTTCAGGGGTCCCAGCCGCCCTGGAGCTACAATGGCGGCAGGCGCCCCGCCGCTCTGAAATGCAACCTCCAGGAGCGGCACAAAGAAGCAGTTTGTGTGCTCAGCCTCCCCCAGGACCAGTTGGCGCGATGGGACCTGGTGTGCAGGTATTTGGCAAGTACGGTCTTTATATGCACCGAGCGGAGGTTTTTCTGTCTCGGACTCTCTCCTTTTCCCCTCTCACTCCCCGTAGAGGGTAGAGGGGGATCGCCTCCCACCGTGGAGGCTCTGATCCTGGCCCGATTTTACCTTCCCCAGTTCGCACTCACGTTAGAAGGCTTTCTCAGTGGATTCTGCGTCCTTTTTCTCCCAGTCTCTCAGGTTTTGTAAAGTTTCCAATGGCTTCAGATCTTTTCTGTGTGATGTATGGGCGCGAGTGCAAGTATGGAGCTCCTTACTTCTCCGCCATCTTGCCCCCCCTTCACGTTCCTTTTTAATGATCACTATTTCAATGTGTCTGCCACTAAATTTACAATAAATTCCTTGATATCATCCATGCTTTATAGGTTAAAAAAATTGATGGCTATTATCCGAAATACAAAATACAGGTGTTGTTGAGGATGAGAAGAGATTGGAGCACTTGCACATGTTGGTGGGAACGCAAAATGGTGTGAGCACAGAAAACAGGATAAATTCTTCAAAAAGTTAAAAATAGAACTACCATATGATCCGGTAGTCCCACTTGTGAGTATTTATCAAAAAGAATTGAAATCAGGGATTTCAAAGGGAAATTAGGCCCTCCTTGTTCACTGCAGCTCTGTTTACAGTAACCAAGACGTGGAAACAACTTGAATGTCCAACAACAGATGAATGGATACAGAAAATGTGGCAAATACATAAAATGGAGTACTCTTCAGCCTTAAAAAGGGGGAGAATTCTACAATATGTAACCACATGGATGACTTTTCAGGCGGGGGGAAGTAGAGACTGTGAGATTGCACTAGCAGGGGAGGGACAGAGGGAGAAGAGAGAGAATTATAAGCAGACTCCATGCCCAGCATGGAGCCAAACTCAGGACTCGATCTCACAACCTCATGACCATGAGATCATGACATGAGCTGAAATCAAGAATCAGACCCTTAACCAACTGAGTCACCCAGGTGCCCCATCATAGATGAATCTTGAAGACATTAAGCTAACTGAGACAAGCCAGTTGCAGTAAGACAAATAATGTATGATTCCACTTAAGTATGGTATCTAACATAGTCAGATTCATAGAATCAAAGAGAACAAAGAAGATGTTGCCATGGGCTCTGGAGAAGTGAGTAGCAGAGAGTAACTAGTCAATGAGCAAAATGAAAGAATAAAGATTTGCTGTAACCATTGTACCCAAAACCAACGATCATGTTTTGTACGCTTAAAATTGTAAGAGGCTATATCTCATGTCAAGTGTTCGGTGCACTATACAAATTAAACTTTTAAAAAGTAAGACACTCCATCAACAGACGAATGGATCAAGAAGATATGGTTTATCTATACGATGGAATACTACATGGCAATGAGAAACAATGAAATGTGGCCATGTGTAGCAACATGGATGGACCTTGATGGTGTTATGCTGAGCGAAATAAGTCAGGCAGAGAAGGACAAATATCATATGTGTGCACGTATAGGAGGATTAGGAGGAACTTAACAGAGGGCCATGGGGGAGAAGAAGGGGGAAATGGTGGGGGAAAGGGAGAGAGACAAACCATGAGAGACTCTTGAATGCTGAGAACAAACTGAGGACTCATGGGTGTGTGGGGGAGAGGGGAGACGGGCATGGAAGAAGGCACTTGTGGGGATGAACACTGGGCGTTATATGGAAACGAACTTGACAATAAACTATTTGTAAAAAATAAATAAATAAAACTAAAAAATAAAATAAAATAAAAAGTAAGACACTGCAGGCCTCATCTATTAGAATGGCCAACAGCCAAAACACACTAAGGACACCAAGGCTGGTGTGAAAAACATAAGACATCGCCCAGGTAAGTCCACTAAATTTCATCAAAGTGGTAATTGGTAGAGGTGTATTGTGCACATGCCAGGAGCCTCACCGGCCTCTCTGAATGGCAGTCACAGCAAGGAAATGGCAGCGTTTGCACAGCTCCAGCCATGAGAAATGAAAACTGGTATCTCCTGCTACTACTGGTTCATGTTGTGCTGGTATTGACCAGGCCTCACAATATTCCATATCAGACCAATATTCTGAACACAGATACTTCATAAGGAAAAGCATATTCCTGCCTTTGCAAGAGAGATTTTAGATGAAAGCTCTATGGATGATTGTCAAAAGGCTCTTCCTATGGGCCTTGCAGACCCAAGGCTTAGATAATAAAGGGGGTTAAGAACATAAGAGTTACAGTTGAGCCTAGCCCCAAGACAAAGAGCCTATTTTGGGGTTAAGAGCAGAACACAGCTACTACATATATCTTTGCTAATTGGTGAAGCGTGGCAGTCCATTCCTCAAGGCCTATGCTCCACAAACACCCTCCCTTACACTGGCAGCTGGGATGAGGATAGATAAGAGTAATTAAAACATAAACCCAGATGCAAAGACTGATACATATAGAGCCCCCTGGGTAGTTTCCACAAACAAACCAGTTCAGAAACATTCATCCTCTTGAGAGCCAAACAGAATGGCTCCTAGCTTATCTATATACAACTTAACCCTCTCCCCCTCTCATGCTCTGTCTCTCCCTCTCTCAAAAATGAATAAACATTAACAATTAATTTTAAAATAAACAAATATATAAATATAAATAAATAAATATTTCTTTTATTTTTAGGTAATACCTACATGCAACATGGGGCTTGAACTTATAACCCCAAGATCGAGTCACATGATCTACCAGCTGAGCCAACCACACACCGTTAGTCCACCATGTTTATCCAAATGTCTGAGAAAAATAGTGTATATCCTTTTGAATTATTTAAAGTATATTTTAACATACATTGCTGTTTATAGGAGTTGAAAATATAATAAAACCTTGGATCGTGAGTGCCTTGTTCTGTGAGCGTTCTGAAGATGAGCAGTATGAATAAATTTTAACTTGATAAATGAGCGCTGTCTTGCAATGCAAGTAGTACCTAATGCCAAACATCACATGATCAAAACTGAGCCAATGGTTCTTCTCTCTCTCTTTCTCTCTCACTATGGGATTGTGGGAATCGACTCTCATGCTCAGATGCTCAGTCTCAGGCCATGGTGTTTGGCAGAAATCAGTGATTTTTCAGAACGTTGAAGAGGGCCCATGACTGGTAATAGTGTATTTTTTGTCACTTCAAAGCACCTATGAACAGTCCTTTGTTTTTCTCCACAAGAGTAAATTCAGGAATGCTGTGCTTCATTCAAAGCAGGTTGCTTGCAGATATAGACCCTTTCCTCGCTGCCTTGTTGCCCAGTATATTAAATACAGTATATGACAAGAGTTTTTTACTACTGTACTGTAGTCACCATCTATGTGAATGTATACTGTGGGGAATAAGATTAGGAATTCCCTGAACTTGCGCCAATGGGTTAACAAGACATAAACAAATAGAAGGCCACAGGATGAATTCATCCAAGATTAGGTAAACAAGATTAGGTAACCAGGATAAACGCCCCCAGTATAGGAAAAAGGTATAGGAATAGGAAATCTCAGGATGAAAGCATACAAAAATACGTAAGCAAGGTTAGGTATTCAGGGTAGAAACTCCCCTCCCCCCATCTTAGTAGAATAACCAAAAGTTGCTTTCACAGGAGGGAAAGACCAAAATAGGTAAATAAGTAAAGGAGACTATGGCAAAATTGCGCTAAGTGGAGCTAATTAGCAAAATAAAGGTGCATTGTTGATCCTGAGGTAGCATGCTCTGTGTTTGTTGTTCCCTAGGCCAGTTTAAGTAAAAGAGGTGGCCTCTTGTCTGCTGTAAAGAAGCATCCGCCAGGCACCAGGATTTTGTTTTGTATTGACCCAAACACCTCACACCGCCTATCTTCAAAACCCCCTTTCCCTCACACTCATGAGTTAATGTTCATGGTTTCATTGTCTCTTTGTGCACATTCTGTCGTCCTGTCCTGCTTGTAAGCCTTCTGATCCTAATAAAAATGGAGTAAGAACCCTTACTCGGGGCTGTTGTCTCCTTCCTGACATTAGCCCTTCTTGCATTTCAATCCTGTGTCTTCTCTCTTGCTGGACAAGAGACAACTCCAGACCCAGAGTCTACGACACTATACAATGGCCCCCATGCAGAAAACGGTTGAAAAGAAAGGCAGTAAAAAAAAGATGATTATAGAGGAAGTTAAGGAAATCACCAAGAAATACAAATGAGGTTGGGGCGCCCGGGTGGCTTAGTTGGTTAAGCGTCCGACTTTCGCTCAGGTCATGATCTCGCGGTTCGTGGGTTCGAGCCCCGCATCGGGCTCTGTGCTGACTGCCAGCTCAGAGCCTGGAGCCTGTTTCCGTCTGTGACTCCCTCTCTCTCTGACCCTCCCCTGCTCACGCTGTCTCTCTCCTAGAAATAAATAAAAAAAAAATGAGGTACACAGGTGACCGAAATTGCAAGATTTTATAAGAAGTCTATGTCTGTATCTTGTCTGCAGAGAGGAGGAGAAAAAGGCAGAAGAATCCCTCATTTCAAATGAGATTAAGGAGATGTGTAAAATGTGGGAAACAGTGCAAAATTTTGTAGAAAACACCACCGAACAAGTCTGCAGCAAGGCAAACTATGAATCTGTTTAACAACAATGCAATGTCACATTTCAATGAAATCCTCAAAAGGAGTCAAAAGCAAGTGTCAGTGGATAGGTTCCTTGTTAGAGGTGCAAGAAAAGAAAAAGATCCAATTAGCCCATAGACTGCAGTGATTCCGTTAGTGATAGTGTAAGTCGTCCTACACACTAACCTTCCTCTCTCATCTCTATCACACCAGCCACGAAGGTTTCTGAGAGTGAGCGCAAGTTAATTTGTCTATTTTTCTTTATATTACTATTTTCTTTATTATTTTGTATTCTATTACAACACTGGAGTCATTTTTAAAGGAATAGTTTTGGGTGTGGAATGAATCATCTGAGTTTCCATGATTTCTTATGGGAAAATTCAATTTGATATACAAGTGCTTTGGATTACAGGCATGTTTCCAGAACGAATTATGCTTGCAACCAAGGAGTTACTGTAAAATTTACATTTTAAACCAATTAAATAAAAAATTAACTTAAATCATGAATATGTAACTAACATACAACAAAACGTATTAATATACTGATCATAGCTCATTCCTGAAATTGGCTGTTAGGAACAGAACAATTAAAGAAGATTGTAACAATATTTGCAAAGATTGGCAGTATATTTGCAGGACCATACAGAGACTGCTTTTCCTATTGTTCTTTTCACTACTTCTCTTCTTCCCATACCTTCTCCCAAGCCCATTCTTTGTCTCCCTCTGTGAGAGGAGTCAGAGAAATCTATAGGATTTCCCTGCCAATGTCACCTATCTATATATATCGTTATAAAAATCCAGTCCAAGAGCGTTTTAACTAACCGTATTTCCTGGCCACTGAAAATCACCTCACTCGGGCTCTTACTGTTTCAATGCCAGCTGATCTACCTCCTCAGTTATGCTTCTGCCCCTTCCCTTCATTTCGAATATCAGCCTATGTCTACTGTCCAATTTACTAGAAAAAAAAAAAACAGGACAGAAGTTCTTTGTCTCTCTTTTCATTACTCACTTACACGAGTTCCCCTCCTCTTTTCCTTCCCCTTCCTTCTCTCTCCAAACCTGGTTTGGGCTATAGCTCTCCCATCACCTCTCCTGTGCATTCTCCATCAGGAAGACATGGGGCAGATGTCACCTTCTCGGGCACAGCCTGGCTCTCTAAACCTGTGATGAGACACAGCAATACCCCCCAGGGTGGCCTGAACAACCTGTGGGGCTGGACTCTCACTGCAAGTTGAGCAAGTCACCACATCAATGTTCTGTGGTTTCACCTTGAAATTACTTGGGTCCCGGCTGAGGAACTACTGGCATTTCCAGTTGCACTAAACAGCAGCTGGGCTGGGGAATGTCCCTCTGGTTCCTAGGCTCCAGCTATTTGTATGACTTTTGTATCAGACCCTGAGGGACAGACAACCATACACTGTGCTGGCACCAGAGTGGATCAGTCAGAGACACTCGGCATCCGGGCCCTTGTTCTGCTCAGAGTTTGTGCTCAGCTCCCCCTGCAGTCCCTGTCACTGTGTCATTCATGACACAGTAGTACACGGCCGAATCTGACGCTTGCACTGAGGACTTCTCCAAGTGGAAAGTTTTGGAATTCTTTTGTAGGGTGGCTTCAAAACCTTTGTGACTTGTCTTTTCCTTGTCCCTCACACCTTTCAGGAGAAGCTGTGGACCTTCTCCAGGATACTGGACATACCAGAAAAGAGTACCAGAAAACAGGGACCCTGTTGCTGAATAAGTACAATTAATAATCAAGGACTCCTCTTCAGAGAGGGTCACTGGGCCTTCCGTCTGGGTCACTGAGTCTCCATCGGTTTGTCCTGGGAAAAAAGAAAACAGACCTGTGTCACCTTGGGCATAAACCTCCTGGATAAAATTATAGTTACAGGTTTTACTGTCACAATAAATGACACAATACAAATTTTAAGAGGCATTTTACTTACCAAGCAGCAAGAGTACCACAGTCACGAAGCCTGGAGAAGCATTCATCTCTAGAGTGTCACCTAAAGAATGTGCTGCATTCTTAGCAGGAAGAAGCACTGGAGAGACAGAGCAATGAGCAGTGTTAAGCCCACGTTTCTCACAGGAAAGGTGTTTGTGTAGGAAGCTGCGCCCCCTGCTGGACGGGGACTGAAATGGGTTGCATGGTGGCCAGAGGCCTCCCAGGGTCAGCAAGATGTCTTGGGCCCTGACTTTATGAGGCACATGTCAGTCTTCAGGTGGCACCTGCAAATCTGAACAACAGCAGTGCTGACCGCTCAGATCTACTTTGTTCCTAGGTCACGACGTGATGGGGAAGTTCTTTAACAGAGCATCCCAGGGCATTTCTGTAGCTGAGAGGATAACAGTCTCAAAAGCATTTAATGCAGTACTTTATATTTTCACGTATCCATTGGGAGCCAGTCTATAATGCACTGAAAAGGGTTGGGTTTGAATACAGAGAAAGTAATAAGAAGTCAAATCATTACTGACTGGTTCTGTGTGTTTCAGCACTATACCCCAACGTTAGAACAGTGGCTGTCCTTTATTAATATTCACTAAATATTTCTTTTTTAATGTTTATTTATTTTTGAGAGAGAGAGAGAGAGAGAGAAACAGAGCATGAGCAGGGGAGGAGCAGAGAGAGAGAGGGGTACACAGAATCCGAAGCAGGCTAGGCTCTGAGCTGTCAGCACAGAGCCCAACATGGGGTTTGAACCCCCCAACTGTGAGATCTTGACTTGAACCAAAGTCAGATCTTAACTAATTGAGCCACCCAGGTGCCCCAATACTTACTAAGTATTTCTTAAACAGAAATAAAGAACATGTAGCCTTTATCTGACATACAGTATTTCTTTGTCCGAAGATAATGTCAGCTGTAAGGATTACTATCTTCTTAATAAAAGCTTTCAGAAGAAAAATCACTCTATTTTATAAACAAATATTTTAATAGTCAAATATTCATGATTTTCAAAATCATTAAAAAGTGAACATATGGATTTTAAACATCATAAATGATGTTGATGAATCCCTATAGAATGATCTGAGATTCTTATTCTCTTACTGTTTTGTTGATGCCAATATAAGGTGACTGTTATATGGAATTAGGGAACAAATACTAAACCTACACTATTAACAAGTTTTAGCTTCAAAGATGCTTTCTGTTACCATTCATTTGTTACATTTTCTTGCCAACTTTGAGTCAAACATTTTTCCCCACAAGGTATGGAATCAGGATTATCGGATAAAGTTCTGGACAGGCACACATCTTCTCTAAAGCCCTGAAAACATGTATCTCTAGACTCAGAGACGGAAGTTTAGCTCATGCTGTTCCCTGGAAGCCACTCTCCATGGATTCACTTCAAGGAGCTTCATGAATCCAGAGACAACATGGTAGCGGTTCCCCAGATGCAGAGGGAAGTAAGAAATTCAAGCGTAGCTATTGTTTGGGTTCACATGCCCCTTCCCTTCTCCTTTGCCTTCCAAATCACATTGTCAGAATCTGCTTCAAAACTATGCTGGAAGGAATTCAGGACAAGCAGCTATCAACTTCTCATCAGACATGCAGGGAGAATGCCGGACAGGCTGGGATGACGCTGGTTTGAAAATAAACAGTATAGCACATGGATGCAGAAAGTCAGTATCTACACTATTTAAAAAAAAAAAAAACAGTTTAAGCCAATGAGAACCTAGAGGAAAAGTATTTGCATTTTGAGTGACACTGGAAGACGTGTACAACATCGAGAATGGGAATCTCTCAAATTTGGATTTTTAATGGCTTTATTGGTTTGTATTGACATAAAAATAGACTGCACCAATTTAAAGTGAATAATGTTATAAGATTGAACATATACATATATATATATATATATATATATATATATATATATATATATATATGTGTGTGTGTGTGTGTGTGTGTGAGGCCATCACCACAGGTCAAAGATGAGCATGCGCATCACCCCAAAAAGCTTCCTCGTGTCTCTTTGTAGTCCTCCTCTCAACCCTCTCCCACCCCCATTTCAGGCAACACTTCTGTCATGAATAGTTCACATAATTTATAATTTGGTATAAATGGAATCACATGTACTCTTTTGTCTGTCTTCTTTTCAGCATGGTTATTTGGAAATTCTTCCACGGCCGTATCAAAAGTTCATTTTGTTGCTAAGTAGTAGTCTATTACAGAGATATAAAAGAATTTGTTTATTTATTCACCTGCTGATGCACATTTTGGTTAGTCCCATTTGGGGGCTGTTCAAATAAAGCTGCTGGAGACCCACAAATGCAAACAACAAAGTGATGGTTGCTAGAGGGGAGAGGGTGGGGAATGGGCAAAATGTGGGAACGTGAGTGGAAGATACAGGCTTCCATTTATGGAATGAATAAGGCACAGTAATAAAAGGCACGGCATGGGGCGCCTGGGTGGCTTAGTCGGTTAAGCGTCCGACTTTCGCTTAGGTCATGATCTCACGGTTCGTGGGTTGGAGCCCCGCGTCGGACTCTGTGCTGACTGCCAGCTCAGAGCCTGGAGCCTGTTTCAGTCTGTGACTCCCTCTTTCTCTGACCCTCCCCCTGCTCACGCTGTCTCT
>JAESUZ010002648.1:0-57171 GCA_017311185.1 Proteles cristata cristata
AGTAGGCACTTAAGAATGGTTGTTGTAGTTTGAGGCAAGATGGCGGAGAAGTAAGGAGCTCCGTACTTGCACTCGCGCCCATACATCACACAGAAAAGATCTGAAGCCATTGGAAACCATACAAAACCTGAGAGACTGGGAGAAAAAAGGACGCAGAATCCACTGAGAAAGCCTTCTAACGTGAGTGCGAACCGGGGAAGGTAAAATCAGCCCGGGATCGGAGCCTCCAGGGTGGGAGGCGATCCCCCTCTACCCTGTACGGGGAGTTCGGAGCCTCCAGGGTGGGAGGCGATCCCCCTCTACCCTGTACGGGGAGTGAGAGGGGAAAAGGAGAGAGTCCGAGACAGAAAAATCTCCGCTCGGTGCATAGAAAGACCGTACTTGCCAAATATCTGCACACCAGGTCCCCTCGCGACAACTGGTCCTGGGGGAGGCTGAGCACACAAACTGCTTCTTTGTGCCGCTCCTGGAGGTGGGGTTTTAAAGCGGAGCGGGTGCGCCTGCCGCCATTGTAGCTCCAGGGCAGCTGGGATCCCTGAAAGAGACGCGCAGACACCGGGCATCCGCGCTCCTGGCTGGCTGGAACTCGAGAGGGAAGGCAAAAAGCTAAAAACTGGAAATTTGCCTGTGAGTTCGTGTTTCGGGTGACGAGCCATAGAGAGACCCGGTTTTCCTCACTCCAGCAGCGGCGCGCCTGCCGCCATTGTAGCTCCAGGGCGGCTAGGACCCCTGAAGGAGACGCGCAGACACCAGGCGTCTGCGCTCCTGGCTGGCTGGAACTCGAGAGGGAGGGCAAAGAGCTAAAAACTGTGAAATTTGCCTGTGAGTTCGTGTTTCGGGTGACGAGCCATAGAGAGACCCGGTTTTCCTCACTCCAGCGGGCTCAGGCTATGCGGACCCGGCAGGCAAGCCCCGCGCATGCGCACCAGCCCGACCCAGAGAAGGAAGCAGCGATCCTGACTCCGCCCCCAGAGCTCAGCAGGGAGCCTGGAATAGCCCGAGGGGGTTGTCTGGGAAGCTGTGTCTAAGGCAACTTCAGCGGGGCGCGGGCTGGGATTTGGAGATTGGAACTGGCCTGGGTTGAAGAGTGCAACCAACTTCGGCTGCGTCCCCGGAACGGGGAGTTGACACGCCAAAAAAAAAAAAAAGCGAGCTGCAGCGCGGGGTTCAAGAAGGGACTGGAGCACCGTCACTCTCCTTCCCACAATCGCCAAGGCAGAACCCCTGCCTGAGGCATCGGATCACGCCACGCCCATCCCTGCCTGAGAGGTGCCCTCCTCCCCCTTTTTTTTTTCTTTTTCCTTTTTTTTCTTTTTTCTTTTTTTTTCCCCTTTCTTTTCTCTTTTTTTTCTTCTTTTTTCTCTTTTCTCGCTTTTTTCCCCAAAACACTGACCTGATTAACTCTGGTCGCCAGCTTGCTTAAACAATCACAACGAGTCCATTCTGTAAATGTACATTCTACACCTACCGACTTTTCAGCTATTTCTCTCAGGAGTAATTAGACTATATAGTTTCTCTGGATAATTCCAGCATCATTCTCTCACCTATCCAACCACATTCTACCCTTTACCTCTTTGAAAAAAGTTTCTTATCCCTTCTGCCTGTTCATTCTATTTCCAAATCTGCCTTGTCTCACCCTGCCTTCTCTCTTTTTCTCTATGCTCTTCAACCAGCACTGCATACACACGGCTATTTAACTGTAGCTGGGAAATCCAGATATATACTTTAAACCATTCTTTGTCCATCGGTTTTCTTCTTTTTTCCTTTTCTTTTCCCCTTTTTGACCCTTTTATGTATTTTATGCTCCCTATTATTCGCCCTCCCTCCTCCGTCTTTTCTATTAACTTTTTCGTTTTCCCTCTCACTTTGCATGTTAGTTGAATCAGCCTGTGCGTTTGTGTGCTCCCGCTCCCTGTGTGTCTGTCTGTCTGCTTTCTTTTCCAGGGCTACCTCAAGAAACAAGCTAGAGTACACAAGGTGAAGAGTCCCAAATATCACTACGAATAGGAAAATAAAATAACTAAGGTCCCAACAAGAGTGACCGAGGGATACCATTCAAAAAACAATCTCTGAAAGGATAGACCCTGGAAAGTCAAAGAGTTTCTTGGATATAGCAGTGCTCATAGAAACAGAGAGCATAACAGGTCTTTAAAACCAACAAGAGCCGGAAAGCTAACTAAAATGACGAAACGAAAGAGCTCTCCTCCAAAGAAACTCCAAGAAGAAATGACAGCTAATGAACTGCTCAAAGCAGATATCAGCAGCATAAGTGAACAAGATTTTAGAATAATAATGGTGAAATTAATAGCAGGGCTTGAAAAAAACATAGGGGACATCAAAGAAACTATGGCTACAGACAGAATGGAAAATAAAAATAGGCGTGAGGAATTAAAAAATGCGATAAATGAGATACATAACAAATTAGAGGCCTCAATGCACGGATTGAAGAGGCAGAAAGGAGAATAAGTGATTTAGAAGACACCATTATAGAAAAACAAGAAGTTGACAAAAAAAGAGACAAATTGATCCAGGAACAGGAAAGAAGAATTCGAGAGCTCAGCGATACGGTCAAACGCAACAATATCCATATCATAGGAATCCCAGAAGAGGAAGAGAGGGAAAGGTGCTGAAGGAGTCCTGGAACAAATTATAGCAGAGAACTTCCCCGACCTGGGGAAGGAAGTAAATGTGGAAATACAAGAGGCTCAGAGGACTCCTCTCAGACGTAACTTGAATCGATCTTCTGCACGACATATCATCGTAAATATGGCAAACTACAAGGACAAAGAGAGAATTTTGAAAGCGGCTAGGGAGAAAAGGGCCTCACATACAAAGGGAAACCTATCAGAGTGGTGACAGACCTATCTACTGAAACGTGGCAGGCCAGAAAGGAATGGCAGGAGATCTTCAATGTGATGAACAGTAAAAATATGCAGCCAAGAATCCTCTATCCAGCAAGCCTGTCATTCAAAATAGAAGGAGAGATAAAAACCTTTCCAAACAAACAGAAATTGAAAGAATTTGTCACCACGAAGCCAGCCCTACAAGAAATCCTGAGGGGATGCTCTGAAGGAAAGGTTGCAAGGAACAAAGATTCCAGAGACACCACCACAAACATGAACCCTACAAAAGATACAAAGACTCTAAACCCACATATTTCAATAACACTGAATGTAAATGGGCTGAATGCTCCAATCAAAAGATATAGGGTAGCAGAATGGATTAAAAAACAAAATCCATCTATATGCTGTCTACAAGAAACTCATTTTAGACGGGAAGATACCTTCAGATTAAAAGTAAGGGGATGGAGAAATATATATCATGCTAAAGGAAATCAAAAGAAAGCCGGAGTAGCGATACTTATATCAGACAAACTGGACTTTAAATTAAAGACAATCACAAGAGATGAAGAAGGGCACTACATAATAATTACAGGGTCCATCCATCAGGAAGAACTAACAATCATAAATGTCTACGCACTGAATATGGGAGCACCTAAATATATAAATCAATCACAAACAGAAACAAGCTTATAGATAAGAATGTGCTAATAGCAGGGGACTTTAATACTCCGATTACAGCAATGGATAGGTCAACCAGACAGAAAATCACTAAAGAAATAATGGACTTGAAAGATACATTGGACCAGATGGACCTGAGGATATATTTAGAACTTTACATCCTGAGGCCAGGGAATTTACTTTCTTCTCAAGTGCGCATGGCACATTCTCCAAGATAGATCACATACTGGGACATAAAGCAGCCCTCAAGAAATATAAAAGAATAGAGATCATACCATGCACACTGTCAGATCACAATGCTTTGAAACTTGAAATCAATTACAGGAAGAAATCTGGAAAACTTCCAAAAACATGGAGGTTAAAGAACACCCTTCTAAAGAATGAATGGGCCAATCAGGCAATTAGAGATGAAATTAAAAAATATATGGAAACAAATGAAAATGAAAACACAACAATTCAAAATCTATGGGATGCGGCAAAGGCAGTCCTAAGAGGAAAGTACATTGCTCTCCAGGCCTATTTCAAGAGATTAGAAAAAGCGCAAGTCCAAAATCTAACAGCTCACCTAAAGGAACTAGAGGCAGAGCAACAAGAATGCCCTAAACCCAGTAGAAGAAGAGAAATAGTAAAAATTAGAGCAGAAATAAACAACATCGAGACCAAAGAAACAATTGAACAGATCCATGAAACCAAGAGTTGGTTTTTTGAAAAAGGTAAACAAAATTGACAAACCTCTAGCCAGACTTATCCAAAAGAAAAGAGAGAGCACCCAAACAGACAAAATAATGAATGAAAATGGACTTATTACAACCAACCCCTCAGAAATACAAGCAATTATCAGGGAATACTATGAAAAATTATATGCCAATAAATTGGACAACTTAGAAGAAATGGACAAATTCCTAAACACACACTCACTACCAAAATTCACACGGGAAGAAATAAGAAACCTGAACAGACCCATAACAAGTGAAGAAATTGAATCAGTGATCAAAAATCTCCCAACAAATAAGAGCCCTGGACCTGATGGCTTCCCTGGGGAATTCTACCAGACATTTAAAACAGAATTAATCCCAATTCTTCTCAAGTTATTCCAAAAAATAGAAAGCGAAGGAAAACTCCCGGACTCATTTTATGAAGCCAGCATCACACTGATTCCCAAGCCAGACAGAGATCCAGCAAAAAAAGAGAACTACAGGCCAATATCCTTGATGAATACGGATGCAAAATCCTCAACAAGATCCTTGCAAATCGAATCCAACAGCATATCAAAAGAATCATCCACCAAGATCAAGTGGGATTCATTCCTGGGTTACAGGGCTGGTTCAACATTCGCAAATCAATCAATGTGATACATCATATTAATAAAAGAAAAGATAAAAACCATATGATCCTGTCAATAGATGCAGAAAAAGCATTTGACAAAATACAGCATCCCTTCTTAATAAAGACTCTCGAGAAAGTTGGGATAGAAGGAACCTACTTAAACATCATCAAGCCATCTATGAGAAGCCTTCAGCTAACATCATCCTCAACGGGGAAAAACTCAGAGCTTTCCCCCTGAGATCAAGAACATGACAGGGATGCCCACTCGCACCACTGCTGTTTAACATAGTGCTGGAAGTCTAGCATCAACCATCAGACACCAAAAGGAAATCAAAGGCATCAGAATTGGCAAAGAGGAAGTCAAACTTTCACTCTTCGCAGATGACATGATACTCTACATAGAAAACCCGACAGAATCCACCAGAAGCCTACTAGAACTGATCCAAGAATTCAGCCAAGTTGCAGGGTACAAAATCAACGTACAGAAATCGGTTGCATTTTTATACACCAACAATGAAGCAACAGAAAGAGAAATCAAGAAACTGATCCATTCACAATTGCACAAAAAACCATAAAATACCTCGGAATAAACCTAACCAAGGATACAAGAGATCTGTATGATGAAAACTATAGAATACTTATGAAGGAAATTGAAGAAGACGCAAAGAAGTGGAAAAACATTCCATGCTCATGGATAGGAAGAATAAATATAGTTAAGATGTCATTACTACCTAAGGCACTCTACACATTCAATGCAATTCCAATCAAAATTGCACCAGCATACTTCTCAAAACTAGAACAAACTATCCTAAAATTTGTATGGAACCACAAAAGACCCCGAATAGCCAAAGTAATACTGAAAAATAAAACCAAAACGGGAGGGATCACCATCCCAGACTTTAGCCTCTACTACAAAGCTGTCATCATCAAGACAGTATGGTATTGGCACAAAAACAGACACATAGACCAATGGAACAGAATTGAGAACTCAGAAGTGGACCCAAAAGTATACAGCCAACTAATCTTTGACAAAGCAGGAAAGAATATCCGATGGAAAAAAGACAGCCTTTTTAACAGATGGTGTTGGGAGAACTGGACAGCAACATGCAGAAGAATGAAACTAGATCATTTTCTCACACCATGCACAAAAATAAACTCAAAATGGATCAAGGACCTGAACGTGAGACAGGAAACTATCAACACCCTAGAGGAGAAAGCAGGAAACAACCTCCTTGACCTCCACCGCAGCAACTTCTTACTTGACACATCCCCAAAAGCAAGGGAATCAAGAGCAAAAATAAACTGTTGGGACCTCATCAGGATTAAAAGCTTCTGCACAGCAAAGGAAACAACCCACAAAACTAATAGGCAACCAACGGAATGGGAAAAGATAGTTGCAAATGACATATCAGATAAAGGGTTATATCCAAAATCTACAAGGAACTCACCAAACTCCACGCCCGAAAAACAAACAACCCAGTGAAGAAATGGGCAGAAGATATGAACAGACACTTCTCCAAAGAGGACATCCAGATGGCCAACAGACACATGAAACGATGCTCAGCATCGCTCCTCATCAGGGAAATACAAATCAAAACCACACTGAGATACCACCTCACGCCAGTCAGAGTGGCTAAAATGAGCAAATCAGAGAACTCTAGATGCTGGCGAGGATGTGGAGAAACGGGCACCCTCCTCCATTGTTGGTGGGAATGTAAACTGGTACAGCCCCTCTGGAAAACAGTGTGGAGGTTCCTCAGGAAACTAACAATAGAACTCCCCTATGACCCAGCAATAGCACTGCTAGGAATTTACCCAAGGGATACAGAAATGTTGATGCATAGGAGCACATGTACCCCAATGTTCATAGCAGCACTCTCCACAATAGCTAAAACCTGGAAAGAGCCTAAGTGTCCATCAACAGATGAATGGATCAAGAAGATGTGGTTTATCTATACCATGGAATACTACATGGCAATGAGAAACAATGAAATCTGGCCATGTGTAGCAACATGGATGGACCTTGAGGGTGTTATGCTGAGCGAAATAAGTCAGGCAGAGAAAGACAAATATCATATGTGTGCACGTATAGGAGGATTAGGAGGAGCTTAACAGAGGACCAAGGGGGAGAAGAAGGGCGGAAATGGTGGGGGAAAGGGGGAGAGGCAAACCATGAGAGACTCTTGAATGCTGACAAAAACTGAGGACTGGTGGATGTGGGGGGAGGAGGGGTGGGCATGGAGGAGGGCACTTGTGGGGATGAGCACTGGGTGTTATGTGGAAACTAATTTGACAATAAAAAAATTAAAAAAAAAAAAAAAAAAAAGAATGGTTGTTGTAGCACTGACCCCATTTCAAAAACAAGGAAACAGATTCAGAGAGTTAATGGGTCATTGTAACTACGTGAAAAGGAAATGACAGCACTGAAAATAAAATGCAGTTCATATGAACATCTATCCCAGCACTCTTCCAAAGGACCATACTATTTTCTTTTTGCCTTTGAGACAACAGCTTATAGTAGGAAATATATGCTGAATACTATTCAACTCATCCAAATGATTCAGCAATCATTTTGTGCCTCAATGACCCAATTGGAATATTAACCATTCATGTAAAAGAATATAAATATGAAATTATAATGTTATGCTAAAATATCCCTAGTTGTTTTTCAGAATTCACCTCACTCCCTTATGTACCTGCAGAAACAGGCCATAGGCCATTCAGAGAATATGTGGATAAACATAGATATTAAGTTGAATGTGTCCTACAGGCTGTGAAAATAAAAAACAAACAAAAAATCCCACAACAGCCCTGAAAGTCACAGAATCTAAAGAAAATCCTATTATGAGCTTGTTTGTTTTCCTTCTGTTTCTGCTTCAGAAAAGTCATGCACAATATGAAAATAAAACAGTTATGAAAGAATATCAGTTAAGCAGGAATGGGACTTAATAGATTTCAAAACCTCTCAAAGTGCTGGACGGCTTAACAAAGATTATTGAAAGAAGAGGCTTACCAGCTAATTGAAAAGATTGCTAAAAGCATTCTCAAACATTATTAAAAAAAAAAAAACTCTGTTTAAATATTCTTAGCTGTGAAATTACAACAATCTGTAGTGCTTCAAAATGAAACCAGAAATAAGGTTTCCTGATCAAGAATTAAATTGTAACCAGCACAGTAATGACCAAACATTTATAACTTTCCATTTGCGAGAAGACCATCTGGTTAACTTGGAGTGGGATTCAGCTAATATCTTTTCAGAACAAGACTAGACTGTGAATGAACGACTCTTCATGACTGGCTGTTTAGGATCCCCACTTTCTTGACCTTTCACCTCCCCTTAAGGCCGGAGAGCCAGAGAACCCCATGATTTCATTATAGTAAATTAGATGTCACAAGCTGTTGTGATCTGTCAGCCAAGTTTAACAGCAACATTGCAAATCTTCTTGCTACTTTCCAAGAAATCAATAATGCCTCCCTCTGCAACAGGAACCTGAGCTCAGAGCACTTTGTCACATTTCAAAGCAAATGACACAGCATATGGAAATGGGTAATAGACAAACAGCAAAGTACAGAACTATTGAAAATGCTCAATCCAAGGAGGAGACATTAAGACCCTATAAAGAGTTTCTAATTATATTCTCTCCTTCTGTCTTTCAGATGGGCATTCAGAGTCTTTTATGTTTTTAAAAATCAGAAGATTGCACCTTCAGGATTTCAAATTAGCACATTTCTAATAAATGGTGATTCGTTTCAAAGTAGCAGAGTCTGCATCTGAAGAGGTAAATAAATAATCCAAACGGCCTGGTGGACTAGGGCAGGGTTTCTGAAGATAAGGAAGCCATTCTCTAGTGTCCCATACATTACAATGATTACATGATGACTGCTGCTATTACAATCATTAGTCTTATTATAATTTCCAACTCACAAATGAGATATGTGTAAACAGAACAAAGTCTTCTGTATGAGTTTATAGAGATGAGAAGATTTTTTAAGTTTTTATTTTAATTCTAGTTAGTTAACATACAGTATTCCATTAGTTTCAGGTATACAATATAGATTCAACACTTCTATACATCATTCTGTGCTCATCACAAGTGTCCTCCTTAATTCCCATCACCTATTTCACCTATTGCACTGGTCATAATAAGTTTGTTCTATATAATTGTCTGTTTCTTGATTTGTATCTCTCTCTCTCTCTCTCTCTCTGATTGTTTTCCCTTTGCCTATTTGTTTTGTTTCTTAAATTCAACATCTGAGTGGAATCATATGGTATTTGTCTTTCTCTGAATTATTTTGCTTAGCATTATACTCTCTGCCCCATCCGTGTCATTGCAAATGACAAAATTTCAGTCTTTCTTATGGCTGAGTAATATTCCAATATTTATATTTATAAAAATATTTATATTTAATCTCACATCTTCTCTATCCATCCACCAATCAATGGACACATGGACTGCTTCCATATCTTAGCTATTGTAAATAATTCTGCTATAAACATAGGGCTTCATGTATCCCTTTAAATTAGTGTTTTTTTGTATTCTTTAAGTAAATACCCAATAGTACCATTGCTAGATCATAAGGTAGTCCTCTTTTTTTTTTTTTTAACTTGCTGAGGACTCTCAAAAGGTAGTCTTATTTTTCTAACTTTTTGAGAACTGTTTTCTACAGTGGCTACACCAGTTTGCATTCTCACCAACAGTGCATGAGTGTTCCTTTTTCTCCACATCCTCATTTAGCCATTCTGCAATTTTGATTTACATTTCCTGATGATAAGTGATGATGAGCATCTTTTCATGTGTCTGTTGGGCATCTGGATGCCTTCTTTGGAGAAATGTCTGTGATATGGAGGATTTACTTCACCTCCATTCTCTACCTTCTCTTGCAAGAATTTTTGTGTGTGGAAGTGAAAAGGAACAGTGCAAATCATGGGTCAGCAAATGATAGACCACAGATTAAATTTGGCTTACAGTCTGTTTTGTAAATAAATTTTTTGGAACACTCATTAGTTAACATATTGCTTATGACTACTTCTGGCTACAGCTGCAGAGCTAAGTAGTTCAAAGATCATATGAATCCTAACGTCTAAAGTACACTACCAGCCATTTACAAAAAAAAAAAAGTTTCCTGACTCATAGTCCAAGTGATAATGAATGTATCTATCTATCCTCTTGTGCAAATAAAAATAGCAAAATCCAAACTCAAGTGGCCAAGATTTTGCGAGAGAAGTAGTTATTGGAGGGTAGAGTAGAAGCGAAGACACCTTTACCTAGTGGCATCATCATCTTTTTTAGAAGTTCTGTAGTTACAGCTTGTATTTTTCATCAACTTATGATACTTTAATTGAAATTTCCAAGTAGAAGAGCTTTTTGTATTTTGTTTTTGTTAATAATTTCTGACTTTATCACCTTGTGATCTAAGAGTGGTGTTTATAATGTTTCTACCTTATGGATTGTATCCATTTGTAATGTTTTATTTACTTACAATCATATTGAAACATAGCCTTTTTCTGTATTTAAGTTATGCTGAGCACATGGTTTTGCATAATTTTATTTTTTCATTCTTCTCTATTATTTGGGGAGGAAATATTAGGAGATATGGACATAGGCAACTATCATTATCTTTATATATCATAATATTATATCTCATAATATTTTATGTCATCCATTAATCTATGCATCTTGCTCTACTAGCCTTAGAACTTTGCTCAAATTCTTTTATATTGTGGCACATAAAGACATAGAGCCTAGGGACAATTTATACTTTGTTCTTTCCTTCCCATAGCTGGACATCATGGGACTTTCAAATTTGCCTATCCATGTTATTTTAATCCACCTCAAGATAGTGATCATTTACAGATTGAGAGCAAAAATGAGACTAATATGTTCAATTGTATACTTATTCATAAAGCCAAATTGTTCAGTGTCTAGTTCTAGCCAGACATAAATGCTTCCATTAAATCTATGTTGAAAGTTGTGTGCATTATAGATAATTGTAATAAGCCATTGGTTTCCTATAATGTTTCTTCTATTGAAAGATAATGCTTAGTTTCTAACAATAAACATATATTTTATCTGTGATTTAAGTTAATTAACCATACAGAACATCTAAAATCCTGAAAGGTGCATTTCTGGCACAAATTCCCTCTTCACACTGCCCATGTATACAGAACCCTCAACAAATATCTGTGGTTGACACACATTTTGCAAATATATGACCTCTTAAACTAAGGCAATGTATACAAAGAGATATTAAAATGAGATTCGTGGGGGACCGGGTGGCTCAGTTGATTAAGTGTCTGACTTTAGCTCAGGTCATTATCTCATGGTTTGATGAGTTCAAGCCCCACACTGGGCTCTCTGCTGTCTGTGCAGAGCCCACTTTGGGTCCTCTGTCCCCCTTTCTGTCCCTCTCACTCACTTGCACTCTCTCTCTCTCTCTCTCTCTCTCTCAAAACTAAATAAACATTTTAGCCACTCTGACTTGTGTGAGGTGGTATCTCAGTGTGGTTTTGATTTGTATTTCCCTGATGAGGAGGGATGCTGAGCATCGTTTCATGTGTCTGTTGGCCATCTGGATGTCCTCATTGGAGACGTGTTTGTTCATATCTTCTGCCCATTTCTTCACTGGATTGTTTGTTGGGTGTGGAGTTTGATGAGTTCCTTATAGATTTTGAATATTAACCCTTTATCAGATACGTCATTTGCAACTATCTTTTCCCAATCTGTCAGTTGCCTACTAGTTTTATAGATTATTTCCTTTGCCGTGCAGAAGCTTTTAATCTTGATGAGGTCCCAATAGTTTATTTTTGCTCTTGATTCTTTTGCTTTTGAGGATGTGTCAAGTAAGAAATTGCTGTGGTGAAGGTCAATGAGGCAAACCATAAGAGACTCTTGAATGCTGAGAACAAACTAAGGACTGATGGGTGTGTAGAGGAGGTGATGGGCATGGAGGAGGGCACTTGTGGGGATGAGCACTACGTGTTATATGGAAGCCAGCCTGACAATAAACTATTTGTAAAAAAAAAAAAAAAAGAGTATATTTATCACGATGAGCACTGAGTAATGTATGGAACTGTTGAATCACTATAGTAATACATGTGAAACTAATATAACACTGTATGTTAACTACACTGGAATTAAAATTTGTAAATAAAAATAAAAACAAAACAAAAAAACTAAATAAACATTTAAAAATGAAATAAAATTAAAAATGTAAAAGGAGATTCATAACATATACAAAAGGTTTTTTTTTATTTTTTTAATGTTTTATTTATTTCTAGGAGGGAGAGAGAGACAGCGTGAGCAGTGGAGGGTCAGAGAGAGAGGGAGTCACAGACTGAAACAGGCTCCAGGCTCTGAACTGGCAGTCAGCACAGAGCCCAACGTGGGGCCCGAACCCATGAACTGCGAGATCATGACCTAAGCGAAAGTCGGACACTTAACCAACTAAGCCACCCAGGCGCCCCTACATATACAAAAGTTTTGGTAAACACAATGCATTCTCCAAAATTTGTGAAGGAAAGTGTAATGTACTACATCTGGAAAATTTGCTTCCAAAGTTTTCCTTACTGAATAATGAATAAATATTCAATATCCAAGCAGTGCTTATCAGGTTATCTGCAAAATAAATAAATAAATAAATAAATAAATAAATAATTTAAAAAGGCTTTCAAAGAAGGGAACTTAATAATGCAATAAGTGTGAACACTGAGAATAATAAATAATCAAGTACCTTATTACCAGCATTATAGAAACAATTAATTTAGTGGTATGCATTTTGAAAGCTGGTTTTAATTAGAAAACTTTGAGTGCTCCTGTACTAAGTGAAAGAAGCTAGCCTCAAAAGGCTATATAATTCCATTATATGACATTCTGGAAAAGACAACACCATAGTGAAAGAAAACAGATCAGTAACAATATGTGGGGAATGGTTTTTTTGGCAAAGGGTAATGGACCTATTCTGTATGACTGTATACATTTGTCAAAATTGTACATGAAAAAGGGTGAATTTTACTACAAGTAAATTATACTTAAGAAAAAATAAACTTACAATGGGATAAATTCAAAAAAAGAAAAAAAGAAAGAAAGAAAACTTTGAGTGCTCATATTCTGGTAAATTTTTTTTATAACTGGTTGCTACCCAAAACCTATTCATCATTGTCGACACATGCTCTCTTTTTAATCCAATAAGTGAAAATAATGAAACACACACACACACACACACACACACACACATGAAAACCATCAAAAATAATTAGATCCATGCAAATACTTGAAATGCTTTCTAATTTGAGTATCTGTAAGTGTGCATTAAAAGTATCATAAAATAATGACTTCTTGGGATTTATAGTTTATATAGTGGCATTCACATTCTTATACTGGTCCTCATTAGAAGAAACCAGGATGTGCAAAGAAAACTATTCTTAGCCTGGTTTCCCAGGGAACCAAGGTGCATGAGTTTTCCATGTGTCAGTCTGTCTCTATCAAAACCATTTGATCTCATGAGCATAAAGCAAAGCTAGTTAAAATGGGAGAGAGAAAATCCAAGTTAAGCAAATTTTCACTAATTTAAAACATCTAATAATCATTAAGTGATATTAGTGACTAGCATTCTATTTTCATGGCTTAAGATTATTCATTGATTTTTCAAGTCGCTGGCCAGGATCACTATCCATAGCTATGCTGCTGTGTACTACACGCTTCCAAGTGGGACACATACAGAGATTATAGATACACAGTGCCTATGGAGTTATGTAATGCACAACCTATCCAACCCCATAGAAAGCAGACCTACAATCTGATAATATCCTCCAGCAGAACAAAGTATGCAAAGAAAACTGCCACAACATCAGTGAGGTCAGCTCACCAAAAAGCTAAGAGGAAAAACTAGAAAACAAATTCAGTTAATTTCAGACATATCTGAATAAGAAACCAAGTGTTCATAACTGAAAATACAGATTTTGAAAACAGCTACACATACAACATTGCCATTTGCTCTTATAAACCGGTTTGCGATATTCTTTAAGGGGCAAGTGAATCAATTACTTTAAATATTAATTTCAACAGACTTTAAAAATACTTCATTTAACAAAGATTAGTTGAACCTTTACATATGTACTAGTGTTATCTATAATATGCACAATCAGAAATAAACCTTTGTTTCAGGCAGCATTCTGCCTCTCTCTATTAGAATCTGAGAATACTAGAGAGTCTTATTCTAATATTAAAATAATAACACTTAATCCTATAGATACCTAACCAATTAAATATCCACTGCATACTATAGAAAAGTAATATGGCCTAAAAAGTGGAAGGAGCTTTGTTTTTTATTGTTGCCATTATTGTTGCTGTTGTCAAATATATGGAACTTACATAAACACTAACATAGGCAATAAATGTACATCTCCATGAAACAGTAGAAAACCATGAGTTGTTACAGAATTAGATTAAATGAGGAAAAAGATCAGCAGCCATATTACTTGAGATAAGAAGTTAAGTAATGGAAATAGAGGTTGCCTAGAAGGAAACACTTTAATTGGTAAGTGTGAGATGGAAATTCTTTCGTGAAAAATGGGAAAAGATAAAAATTCAACACTATCTCAAGTTCTACTGTTCAGGTGGGAAAGGGAATAAACCTGAAGTGACATAGTCAACATATATGTTAGATACACATTCTAGTTTATTGAAGGGAACCAACATGTGAAATTACAAGACAAGTGAAGGTGATTGGCTGATGATGAGCCAGTAGGATAAAAAAAATTGTATGAAGTTTTGGATAATCAAGGGGACGTATAACATATGGGCTGATATTACCAATGAAAAGTTGAAAGGAGAGTCAGATTATTGTGATTGTATTTCAGGTAGGGTTGTTTTTTGACTAATGAGATGCGACCAGAGATTTGTGTCAATACAATTCAAGAGACTATTTCTTTAGTTACTTTATGTCAATCGACAAGTAGAAAGTGACTGGAGCATGTAATAAAAACTCACCACAGAACTACCAACTCTTTTTAGGAAGTCATTGAAATACACAAGACAAGACTGAAGAATGAGAACACAGGGGAGACATTCTCATCAACCACTCAAAAAGATGATAACTGTGGGATCAATACTGGGACTAATCAAGTAACTATGATGGCCAAATCAGTAAAAAGCAAAATAAATCTTGTGTCCAATCCCTCTCAGAAGAAATTCTTAAAAGGAAGGCTTTAGCTCTGACATAAAATGAGTGTTACTAAGAAAGGTTCCCATGAAGATATCATATCCCTACTAATAATGTAGTGTGAATGCTCCTGAGAAAATCTTATCGACTCCTTGACATCCCAGGAAAACAGCATACAACTCACAGTACCCTTTACCTCCAAAGAAACCAAAACATCTTCCCTCTACTCTAACATAAAAGAGTGGCTGAAGGACCCCATACAAGGTCTTCCAAGGACTTCGGTAACTTTGGTCCTATATGGAAGAGATTGAGAGTAGATAAGGTAATACATTTCACTGCAAAAATTACACATCACCAAATGGATTCATGCCAAACGATTCAATATTACTTTAAATAACTAATTTTTTTAATCATTAGTGCCTGATTCTGACTTACATAGGCAGAATAAGTCTGTGCTTGTAAAAATAATTAGGTTATATTTCTCTGCTTTCCTCTTCCCAAATCTGTTCCTATCAGAGAAGCTCCCAAATGAAAATGTCAGAAATACTTTATAATGCATTTTATTCTTGTGTGTTTCTTTCTTTGAAAAAGTAACAAGTTACCTCATTTTATACTTCCTCAAAGTGTGTGGATATTATATTAATTAGGATTCTGGTTGAAAATAATAATACCAACTCCCACTGGTTTAAAGAAAAAGGAGAAGAAAAGGGCAAAAAGAAAATCGGTAGAAACAAAAGTATGAAAGTACATTTATTATAAAGTAATCATCAATTTTAATGATACATTGGATTCTTTAATGACCTAATGCCTGGACTCTGTGTGAGATATAAGAAAGGAAGAGAACCAAAAATAAATGCTATGAGAATCCAGGTGATACTTTCTCTCCACCTCTCATGTCTGGTCTCTCTATGGATCTTCTTTGTGAAGGTAAATAATTTCATCACTGTTCCAAAGCTATTACATCTTCTGTATTCAATTGATTGAGTATTCTAATAATGAATGTTTGATTGGCACAAGTGTGATCAGGTTTTTACCCTTCATAACTAAAGTCAGAGAAAACAAGGCTACCTGGAGTCTACATCTGTAAAAAGTATAGGCAGTACTCAAGAAAGACAATTTGAACAGAAAACTCACTGGTTTCCATCATAATATTAGAGTTTGATATATTTCATTTTTAAAATGTTTTAGAGGAAGAGAGAGCACAGTAGGAGAGAGAGGCAGAGGGAGAGAGAAAATCTTCAGCAGGCTCCACGCTCAGCACAGAAACCAACATAGGGCTTGATCCCATCTGTCAAGAGACAGATGCTAAACTGACTGAGCCACCCAGGTACCCCTGACATATTTCTTGATGTTGTATTTTTAAGAAACTAGTATCTAGACAAATCTAATAGATATTGTGGGAACTGCCTGTCCTAGCTGTGAGGGATGACTATCACTTTCATGCATAGAAAATAATCCCATCCCAAAAATATATAAACAGGAATCTAATTGATTAAAAGTAAATAACACATATTTTTAAGTTTTATGATTAATTTCCATAAATACAATTTTTTTTTCAACTATACTAACAAGGATACTAACCAAAGTGCTTGGCAACTAGGTGGCTCTGTCAGTTAAGTGTCTGATTCTTCATTTTGGCTCTGGTCATGATCTTATGGCTGTGATTGGGCTCCATGGTGAGTGTGCAGCTTGCTTAAGAGTTTCTCTTCCTCTCTCTCTCTGTCCCTCCACTGCTTGCATGCATGTACACACACTTTCTCTCTCTCTCTCAAAATAAGTAAATAAACTTAAAAAAAAAAAAGAATGTGTGACACCTGGGTGGCTCAGTTGGTTAAGCATCTGACTTCAGCTCAGGTCATGATGTCACAGTTCATAAGTTCAAGCCCTGCATTGGACTCTGAGCTGACAGCCCAGAGCCTGGAGCCTGCTTTGGATTTTGTGTCTCCCTCTCTCTCTCTGCCCCTCCCATGCTCTCTCTTTCTCTCTTTCTCTTAAAAATAAAATTTTTTTAAATGTAAAGGAATTCTAATCAAGGTACCAATATTTAAGGACATTGATGTTTTGCTCCTAACATAAAGAATATGTTCACAAAGATGTAGTTTCAATATACCCTTAAATCAAATAACAGAATATTGAAATCACACATTCTGGCAGACAGAATATAATGAAAACTGTTGTTTTTTTTAAATCAAGCACCAGCACACCTTTCTTCATGTTGCCAATTTCTGAAATATTCAGAAACACTTGAATATCAAACTATATTTTTCAATTTTCATATAACATTTCAAATCGTGAGTGACAACCACATATAAAATATTTTCTGATATTTCTAGCTTATCGTCTAATATCAGACATCTGCAGGACCTGTTAAAAGTGGAGGGAGAACAGAGAAAATACTGTGATTTTCAGTCCACAACACACACCCTTTTTCAAGTCCTTCACAGTGAGGCTCACTGAACTGCTGAGAGTCAAGCCTGACTTTAACCCTCAGAAAAACAGACTTAGGGATAGAGTGTCCACGATCACCTGATTCTAGTATTTGGATAGCACTTACCTGTGTTGTTTCACAGAATTGTTCAGGGGGAAAAGTACTTTCCCACAATGAATAATTTGAAAAGACTAAGAAAAATACACATTAAAAATGTGTCACAAGAGAAAATAAGGAAAATAGTGAAGGATTTGAATGAATGGTCTATATTTAAAAAAAAAATTACATCATTGAGGGACAACTGGGTGGCTCAGTCGGTTAAATGTCCGACTTCGGCTCAGGTCATGATCTCACGGTTCGTGGGTTCGAGCTCCCCGTCGGGCTCTGTGCTGACAGCTAGCTCAGAGCCTGGAGCCTGTTTCAGTCTGTGACTCCCTCTCTCTCTGACCCTCCCCTGCTCATGCTGTCTCTCTCTCAGAAATAAATAAAAAAACATTTGAAAAATTACATCATTGTTTGTAAAAAGCCAAGAGATCTAGTGACTAAATAAAAGGTTAAACAAAAGTAGAAGGTGAAAATTATGACTTAAAATTGAAAGTATGGGGATGCCTGGTTGGTTTAGTCTGTTAAGCAGTCAACTCTTGATTTTGGCTCAGGTCATGATCTCATGGTTCATGGGATCAAACTCCCTGTCAGGCTCTGTGCTGACAGCATGGGATCCTCTTTTTCTCTCTCCCTCTGCCCTTCCCTGCTTCTGAAAATAAATAAATATACATTTTTTAATTAAAAAGAATAATTGAAAATATGAAAATCACATTAGAAATAATAAATACTGGAAAAAATATAGTCAGGACACGTTTGGACTTTTTATGGTTTTGATGGGGGTTTTTTTTGCTATATAGATTCAAAGTCACTGATTTTGGTTTAGGAAATGCCTAAGTTTCTTTTACTCGAGTCATGTGAATTTTTCATTTTAGATAATGAGTTGGGTTTTGCTTTTGTTTTTTCAGATAATGAGTTTTTAATCTATAGAAGCTCCATTTGTTTCTTTTTAACCTTTTTAATTTCTCTTCTCATTATGTTCATATTCTCCTTTAAATCCTTAAGTATATTTATGATATGCATAACAGTATTTATATTCTTCATATGCTAATTCTATTATCTTTATCTTTTCTGGGACAGATTTTGTTGACTTAGTTTTCTTGTTTGGGGCTCATGTTTTCCTCTCTCTCATGTCTAATATTTTAACTAGATGCTAGATATTTTAAATTTTACCCTATTGAGTTTCAAATAAGACAACAGAATTCAAAATGTATTAGATGACTTTATGTTAGAGAGTTAACTTAATTGAGGGTAAACTTAATCCATTAAAAGCCTTGTTTCTTTCTCTTCTTTAATTCATATTTAAAGTAACTTTACCTTGGTTTAGCCCTATTACTTACATTTGATCCTCATGTGGACTCTACTGAATGCATCAAATGTTCAAAGTGATTCCCCATGGGGCACCTGAGTGGTTCAGTCAGTTGACACCTGACTCTTGATTTCATCTCAAATCATGATTCCAAGGTTATGGGATCAAGTCTTGATTCAGGCTCCACATTGGGTGATATGGTTTTATTGATAGATTATTACCCTTCTAATTATCTTTAACTTAATTTATATTCCATGAACACACATCAGATTTGATTAAATATCCTATTTTATTGTCATATTAATGTATATAAAATCATATTTTTGACAATACATATGTATTCATATTATGAGCATGTGTGTGCCTACATAATGTAAGAAGGAACACAGGCAAAATAAATGATTACAAAACTGTTAAAGCTGTAGTCCAGTCATGTTAAAGATATTATAGAGGCCAAAACTAAAGAGAATAAGCTGGTATTTTAACTAAACTTCAAGAAGCCCCAGAAAAAAAGAAAAACAACAACAACAACAACAACAAAACCATATGGAGGGAAGGTAATTCTAAGCAGAGAGAATAAAGTATATAAGTAGGAAAGGTGGACTGACAGCATATTGTTGCTTGTGTACTTCATTGGGTTCATTATCTTCTGCTCTATTGATTTCAATGTGGTCTTTCAGAAAGTTTCCCTGCCAACTTGAGATCAATGAAACAGAAGTATTTAAGGAACACTGGAACTACATTGGAAACTGATATTTTTTTAAATGAAAAGGCTTTAGCTGCCGCTGCATTAAAAATTCAGGAAAATTAAATGCATTAGATGAATAATCATCATCATAATTAACATGTACTGAGCACTTGTTGTGCAGTAGGTGCTATTCTAAGGTTTTAACATGAATTAGTTCATTTTAATACTCACGATCTCCCAACAGAAGAAAGAAAGAGGAAGGAAGGAAGGAAGGAAGGAAGGAAGGAAAGAAGGGAGGGAGGGAGGGAAGAGGGGAGGAGGGAGGAAAGAAAGAAAAAGAAGTAAGGAATAAAAGAAAATCTTTCTGCAGCTGCCAATCACCATTACAGATTATTTGTTATGCACCTGGCCTGAGATCCTCATCTAGAAACTGAATAGTAATAGAGCAGAATAAGACTCCCACATGTAGAGACACATACACAGGCCCATACACCCAAATACATACATGCACTAGACACTTCATTACACTAGAGACTATGTAACACCACCCAGATCCTCCATTGCCTTCAGTGTTGCTGGGAGTCCCAATGGTTCTCCTCAAAACAATTTTCATTCTGGAATTTATATTCCATGGACAAATATCAGATTTGACTCCATATTGTTGAATCTTAGTTTTCTGTGGGCACCTGTTCTGAGAAACTCAGAATCAAAAAATGAATAATTACCTAAAAATATTAAATGTAATAGTGATATGGTCAAATTTTAATTTAGAAAGCACAATAGTGATTAAAGCATGATCATAATTTGCAACCAGCATTGATTTTTCCTTTTTCTAATCAAAGCACTCTTTTTTTTTTATCTGAAGAATTAATTCATCCCCAATTTCCAGGGGTAGCATAGGACCTGGATCTGATCAAACAAATCAACACATTTCTATAGCCATGGTGAATGATTTAAGGATAAGCCCCCACATAGCCTAGATAATTGAGGCTAATTTCAGGATTTTTTCTTTAACAAGCTAGAGAGACAAAGAGAGAGAGAGGTTTTCCTTCCTGCTGAAATATTTGTGGGTGGAAAGTCAAGATTTATCAATGGCCATCAGGTGGAAAAATCTGTAAACAACAAACCATAACAAAGAGATTGACAAAGAGTGGGAAAGAATGGGTCTGGATGACATCACAACCATAGTATTCAGCCACGCCTAAATCTAAAATTAGCACTGAGCTTTTCACTGATAGATCAGAAGATTCTTCTTTTGCTTAAGCTAGAGGATTTGGTTTCTTTTAGTTGAAAAGGAAAGAAATCTAATATACAAATCCTGAACATGCCTGGCTCCTCTTAGAGATTTACAGTGCATCCTAACTTCTCTGAGAAGTTTTGCAGTGTAAAAATGAATTTATTCTTCTTCCATTAGTCATTCAAGTAACATTTATCAAGAGTCTGCTACGTTTGTGCCAGACACCATCCTAAGTTTTGAGGATCCAATTATGTGAAAGGTAGACACAAGACCTGCCATCATTGAGCTTGCGCTTTGGCACCAAGGACACTGACATTTCCTAAATACTTTTAATTACAGAAAACTTGTTTTAACAAAATGTCACACTATATCATTGTAATGTGTTCTGTACAACATAGGTTATAAAGTTTTATCTGAAAATAAATTCTGTAGAAATGAAAAACATCTCATTAATGTTCTTATGGTGACTTTGTTGAGATACACTTTACATACCATATATTAAGCCTTTTAAAGTATGTGATTTAAAGCTTTTTATAAATTCACAGAGATGTACAACCATCACCACAATTAACTTTAGAAAAAAAGTTAAAATTTCACATCCTTTACAGTGGGCCCCCATTTGCCCTCAGCCCCCTAGTCCTAGACAGCCATTCATCTTTCTATTTATTTACCTATTCTGGCATTTTCTATAAATGGGAAAATATAATCTTTTGTCACTGGCTTATTTTGCTGAGCATTTTTTCAACGTTCATCCATGTTATAGCATGTATCAGTAATAACCTTATTACTTCTTGTTACCTAATGTTTCATTATATGAATATATCACATTTAATTTATGCATTCATCAGTTAATGGGCATTTGGGTCATTTTCACTTTAGAGGTTTTATGAATAATGCTATAATTAACATTTGTGTATAAGTTTTTATGTAAATATGGGTTTTCATTCCTCTTGTGTACATACCAGGAATAGAATTGCTGGATGATATGGAACCTCTCTTTTACCATTTCAGGAATTGCAAAACTGTTTTTCAAAGATGCTATACCAGTCTACATTCCCACCAGCAATGTATTAGGGTTTCAATTTTTCACATCTTAGGTTACACTTACTATTATCTGTCTTTTATACTGTAGCCACACTCATTGGTGTGAAGTGGTATTTCATTGTGGTTTTTGAAGAACCAAACCAGCACCATGACAGGCTTCAGAAGGCCCCAGAAATTAAAACGCCCAAGTTTCTGAGGCATGACTCAACAGGCTTAGGCAACCGCCCTTCCCCCTGCCCGAACCAATCACTGGAGATTGGCAAAGTACCGGACGTTCCCATCACTTTTCTGGCCCGCTTAGTTTTAAACCCACCAGTCCCTCCGCACCGCATCAACCTCTGCCGTCACCCTGTCCTATCACATTGTAGTCTCTGCCCATCACTCCTTTCCCCGTCCTAACTGTGATAAAAACCCTACTCCTCCATTGCTCAGGCTCTCAGCATGGATCCACTGCGTTGGTGAGGTCTGGGACCCCGAGCTTAAGCCCGAATAAACACCCTTTTCTTTTGTAGACGTGACTCGGACTCCTTGGTGGTCTTGGGATTTTGGGGAGATCGCGATCTGGGCATAACAGTTTTGATTTTCATTTCCTTGAAAGCTGATGATGTTGTGTGTTTGTACATGTATTTATTGACCACTTGTGTAACTTTTTGAAGAAATATTTATTCAGAAACTTTGCCTATTGCCTTTTGCTGTTCTTGTTAAGCTCTTTTTGTGTGTGTGAAGAGTGTAACTTAGATTTATTGTTCATTTAGATTCATATTTTTGCATGTAAATGCCCAGTCCCTCTAGCATTTTTTATTGAGAAGACTATCTTTGCTCCATTGTACTACCTTTGCTCTTTTGTCAAAGATCAGTTGACTATATTCATCTGCACATGTTCCTGGGTTCTCTGTGCCATTCCATTGACTTATTTGTTTATTCCTTTACCAATACCATACTGTCTTGGCTTTATAGTAAGTCTTGAAGTCAGGTAACATCCATCCTCCAACTTTGTTTTCTTTCAACACTGTGTTACCAATCCTATTGTTGCCTCCCCATGTAAACTTTAGAATCAGTTTGTTCAAATCCATAAATAACTTGCTAATAACTTCCTAAACATTTTTACTTACATAAAACTTGTTTTAATGGAATATCACACTCTCCCACTGCACTAAGTACTCTATATAACACAGTTTAAAAGATTCTATCTTGGAACCATCTCATTAATTTTTGTTATGTCAAATCATATGTTTGAATATTGGACCCTGGCTTCCTTTTAATTTGCAGAAAATTCTTGCAAACACTTTTCTCTGGAATATGCCTTAACTATTTAGGTTTTCATTGCATCAATTCTCCCTGTAGATTATTTTAACATTACCTCTTAATGCCATTTTTCACGGCTGAATATTCTACATTCTATTATATAAGGTTTATTCATCCAATATATAATGTTCTGAGCCCTTATATTTTAGTCATTGTTATAAATCTTGAACTATAGAAGTAAATAAAAAGATAAAACCCTTCCCCTTTGGAGCTTTTGTAATGGTGCTGAGATTCCTACAGAGAGTTGTGACATAGGCTTTTCTTTCCAGGAAGCAGCTTTATTCGTGCTTGTACAGGCTCAGTGAGTTCCTACCTGAAAAACTGAGACCCAAGCACAGTGGAGTATAGCCTTTTATATAATTTCTATTTCTTTGTCTCCCACAGTTTCAGTGTAGTAGAAGAGATAAGACACTGAACAAGAAAACACACAAATCTGAATGTTTTTCTTCCTTCCCCAGTCTCTCACCAGTGAGGCTTTCCCAGAACACTTGATTTTATATGGAGATTCCCTTACCTTGCCCTCATCATTTATTTTAATTTTATTTGTCTAATTTTTCATCATGATAAGTGTACTATTTAATTCATATTCCCCCTTTTTCCCATCCCCCCCATCCACCTCCCCTCTGGTCACCATCAGTTTGTTCTCTATAGTTAAGAGTCTGTCTCTTTGTCTCTCTCTCTTTTTTTTCCTTTGCTAATTTGATTTGTTTCTTAAATTCAACATGAGTGAAGTCATATATTTGTCTTTCTCTGACTTCTTTCATCTATCATTACATGTTCTAGCACCATCCATGTTGTTGCAAATGGCAAGATTTCACTCTTTTTGTGGTTGAATAATATTCCATTATATATTACATATATATATATATATAATTTCTTCTTTATCCATTCATCTCCTGATGAACACTTGGGTTGCTTCTATAATTTGACTATTGTGAACAATTCTGCAATAAACAAGGGTGCATGTATTACATTCAATGTTTTTGTATTTGGAGGGATAAATGCCCAATAGTATGATTACTTGGTCATAGAAAAGTTCTATTTTTAATTTTTTGAAGAACCTCTATACTGTTTTCCACAGTGGTTTGGAACCAGTTTGCATGCCCATCAACAATTTAAGAGGATTCTTCTTTCCCTACATCCTCACCAGTACCTGTTCTTTCTTATGTTGTTGATGTTAGCCATTCTGACCAGTATGAGGTGATATCTCATTGTAGTTTTGATTTGTATTACCCTGATGATCAGTGATGTTGAACACTACATGTGTCTATTGGCCATCTGTATGTCTTCTTTGGAAAAATGTCTATTCATATCTTTGGCCCACTTTTTAATTGTATTATTTGATTTTTTTGAGGTTAGATTGTATCAGTACATTATATATTTTTTATACTAACCTTTATCAGATATGTCATTTGAAAACATCTCCCATTCCATAGGTTGCCCTTTAGTTTTTGTTGATTGCTTCCTTCACTGTACAAAACCTTTTTATTTTTATGTAGTCCCAATAGTTTATTTTTGCTTTTATTTTCCTTGCCTCGGGATATGTAGCTAGAAAAATGTTGCTACAGCTAATGTCAAAGAGATTACTGCCTGTGCTTTCTTTGAAGATTTTTATGGTTCCAGATCTCACATTTAGATCTTTAAACCATTTTGAATTTATTTTTATGTACAGTGAAAGGAAATGGTCCAGTTTCATTCTTTTGCATGTTGCTGTCCAGTTTTCTCAACACTATTTGTTGAAGGGACTGTGTTTCCCACTGTATATTTACCTCTTTTATTGAAGATTAATTGACCATATAATTGTGGGTTTATTTCTGGGTTTTCTGTTCTATTCCATTGATCTAGGTGTCTATTTTTATGCCAGTACCACACTACTTTAACTAGTGCTCTGTAATATAACATGAACTCTAGAATTGTAATACCTCCAGTTTTGTTTTTCTTCCTCAAGATTGTTTTGGCTAGTTGAGATCTTTTTGGTTCCATAGAAATTTTGATTGTTTTTTCCAGTCTGTGAAAAACCCTTTTGGTATTTTGACATGGATTGCATTAAATCTGTAGGTTGCTTTAGTATTATAGATATTTAACAATATTTGTTTTTCCAATCCATGAGCATGGAATGTCTTTATATTTCTTGCATTGTCTTGAATCTTTAGCCAGGGTTTTTTAGTTTTTAAAGTACAGGTCTTTTAACTCATTGGTTAAGTTTATTTCTAGATATTTTATTCCTTTGGGTGCAATTATAAATGGGATTGTTTTATTAATGTCACTTTCTGCTGTTTCATTATTCATGTACAGGAAATGTACATTGATTTTGTATCCTGCAACTTTCCTGAATCCATTTATCAGTTCTAGCAGTTTTTGGGCGGACTCTTTAGGGTTTCCTGTATATAGTACTATGCTATTTGCAGAGAGAATTTTACTTCTTCCCCGCCTGTTATATCTTTATGTTGTCCAATTGCTGTGGCTAGGACTTCCATTACTATGTTGAATAAAGATGATGAGAGTGGACACCCTTGTCTTGTTCCTGACCTTAGGGGCAAAGTTTTCAGTGTAGGCTGTGGGTTTTTCACATAAAGCCTTTATTATGTTGAGATATGTTCCTTCTAGACCTACTTTGCAGAGGACTTTTATCATGAATGGATGTTGTACTTTGCGAAATGCCTTTTCTGCATCAATTGAAATGATCATATGGTTTTTGTCCTTTCTCTTAGTAATGTAACATATCATGTTGATTGTTTTGCAAATATTAAACCACACTTGCAACCAAGAAAAGAATCCGATTTGATTATGGTGAATGATTTTTTAAATGTATTGTTAGATTTTGTCTGCTAATATTTGTTGAGGACTTTCCCATGTATATTCACGAAAGAAATTTGCCTGAACTTCTCTTTTTCTGTGGTGTCTTTATCCGGGTTTGATATCAGGGTGATACTAGCCTTGTGGAATGAATTTGGGTGTTTTCCATCCTCTTGTATTTTTTGAAATAGTTTTTTTAAAAGTAGTACTCTTTCTTCTTTAAATATTTGGTAGAATTCACTTATGAAACTGCCTGGTCTTGGATTTTTGTGTTTTGAGAGATTTTTGATTACTGTCTCAATTTCACTGTGCCCTTATCATTTTCATCCTCCATCTTCCTTTCCTTCTCCTGAGCTATTATCGTCTTCTGACACACTACATATTTTTCTTGTTTGTCTATTAATTGTTTCCTCTACCAGAGCGTACAGTCTTTTGGGGACAGGAATGTTTGTCTCTTTAGTTCACTGCTTTATTCCTAGAACCTAGACAAGTGTCTGGTATTTAACATACATATTAAATATTTGTTGATGGTGTGAATTTATCATATATAAAATATCAAGCATATTTTCCCAGTAAGTCCATTTTTCATTTCACTATACGACAGTGAAAAAGAACCTACTTTTTAATGTATTTTCAGCCAACAATTTGTGTAATGTCTCTTGGTAAATCTCTTAAAGTATAAAAGGCATAAACATGAGCAAACTGGCTATTCACAAAGATATTTTTCACAACACTTACCAATGTTTAATTAGAAGGAAGTGGATGGGGGAGGGGTGAAATAGGTGAAGGGAATTAAGAATACATTATAATGAGCACTGAGTATAGAATGGTTGAATCATAAAAGGTGACTGGATGGTCCATCTGACTCTTGCTTTCAGCTCAGGTGATGATCTCACAGTTCGTGAATTCAAGCCCACATCAGGATCTCTGCTGTCAGTGCCGCCTGCTTCAGATCCTCTGTCTCCCTCTCTTTCTGCCCCTCTCTTGCTTTCTCTCTCCCTCTCAAAAAATAAACATTAAAAATTTTGTTGAATTATTATATTGTATACCTGAAAGTAATGTAACACTGTATATTGACTATACTGGAATTAAAATTAAAACAACAAAAGTAAAAATAAATAAAAGTCAAGTTTAAAAAACTTTTTAATTTTTTAAAAATTTATTTCTGAGATAGAGACACAGCTTGAGCAGGGGAGGGTCAGAGAGATACAGAATCAGAAGCAAACTCCAGGTTCTGAGCTAGCTTCAGTGCAGAGCCTGACACGGGGCTCAAACCCACCAACAGCGACATAATGACCTGAGCCGAAGGCTGTCACTCAACCGACTGAGCCTCCCAGGCCCGCCAAAAGTTAAGTTTTAAAAGAGAAAATATATGTATGTTGTTTTATGATAGGAAACATGAAAAATGGTACCCATTTTTCAGGTAGAAACAAGTTTAAATTTCTATGTTTCCTGCAAGTATTGACTTTAGAATATTACTAAAAGTTGCAAAAATAAAAGGTCACCTTCAAAGGCAAACAAAACAAAACAAAAAACATGTCTTTTGTGCTTTTTTACGTAGAGGTGGAAGGAAGAGAAGTATTTTTTCAGAAGTAATAACTACATTTTTTGAACTTGGTTAAAAGGTGAAAATGAATAAGTTAATTGCAGACTGTTAGTTTCAACAAATAGTTTTCAGGTTTTCCTGGTTTTAAAAAAAAGTCAATATGTTAAAATAGGAAGCCTACTTTGTTGTCTCCTTTCATTAAGTTTTATCTTTCAGCTTTGAAGAATAAACTTGGAGAACATACATATACTGTATTTATGCCTTTTGTTTGCTAATAGGCATTTTTAGAGGCCATTGGTTTCACTCAGCTGGCAGCCACTTTGATTATATTTTTCCCGTAAAAGTTTTTTGAATTCCTAAGGACTTTAATGCAAGTTTTTTTGAGCAAAAATACTAATCTGAATGTTAATAACCAGAAGCTTTTATCCAGTACTTTTCTGCAGCGACAGTAGGTATGGTATTATGAAAATGGGATTTAAACAAATAAAGGCTATTTATTTATCAGGTACCAGAAAGATTAATTTCATTTATTTCCTTGGAGTAAAATGTAGACTCTATTATGTGAAATCAAATTTGTCAATATGATAGCTTTAGGTAGATGAAACTTCTAGGTTATTAAGATCATTATTATAACTATCACTATTTTCATTATTATCACCTTTTAGAGTCATGGCTAAGGCTAATCCATACAAATAACAAGTAATGGAAACTTTTCCCTATCTTTTTTACTTTTTTATAGTGAGGAGTTATTTTACTTATTATGTTGTGCTGATAGTCCATCATAGGGCTTCTGGTGCTTTAAGCTTAGAAAGTCTTCCAAAGATTTGAAATTTCCTTTTCTGAAATGGCAATGTCAGTCTGCAGTGGTTTTACTAAATCTAAACTGTTTTTTACTATGTTGACAGACACAATTAGAGTCTAAAGCCCAGCAGGCATAGTCAGAAAATAATGAATTCACGGTAAGACTAATCAAAAACCACTAGCATTCTCTTTTTTCTTCCTCCTCATCAAAACTAAGAACTGGGAAATAAAAACACGAGAAACAAATGACCTTTCCAGAGTCCAAAATGAAAATGGCCTTTTGACTTCTGCAGTAATGAAATCCAAATGCAACGTGAAAAGAATAAATGGACCACTCAGCATATTGGTTTAATCCATTTTAGAAATGAAGGTCTTGCTCACATACAAGGTAAAAGAACTGCTCCCCAACCATTTCAATCAGAACTCCTAGTAGAACCAATCAACCACACACAAAATAATGAACATGTCAGATATTTCCCTGCTCAGCCAATCATACCTTTTATAAATGAAACACAGTTAATAACGACAACCATGAGTGAATACTCAGATGCTGCTACTGGTGCACTAGTTGAGTTTACTCTGGAACACTTCCCCAACTCCACAGTTTCCTTGCACTTGTGACCATCTTGCCATCCCCTTTTTAGCTAAGTCATGCTCCCAAACTTCATGAATTTCATTCTGAAACATTCATGTGCCATTAACAAAGCCTCATAAAATCCAATCATAGAATATTAAAGATAGCAAAAACCTTAGAGGACATACTTACAGGATAATTGTATGTTATCTACTGACATGTGAGCACACTTTTGAAAACCCATACTTTTGATTTAATAATAGCATTTACTTTATGTTTTTTATACATTGATATGACCTATAATATTCCTTTTGAAAAAGAATGCTCTAAACCAAAGTATGAAATCTACTTATCTAGACCAATCACTGTCTATTATAGATGGGGAAACTGAGGCTTTTACCTATTCAGAGACTGGGACATACCAACAGTTCCACAGATTCACAGCTGGATAATACAACTCTGTTACATTCTTCCTATGCAAAAAGGCAAAGGAGGTTGGAAGTCAAATGGAGTTAAAAGAAAAGGAAGTGTACTTGATCATATAAATGAGAAACTCAATAGTAGTTTAAAAAAAGATGGATCCACATGACCAAAACTGATGTCCCTATATCTTATCCTCTCCATGTCTCAGCACTACTCTTCTCTGTGTTGGCTTTATTCCCAAGCAGGCTGTCTCCACAGAGTTCCCCTGGAAGCTTCATATTTATATTCCATCAGTCTCCAGTCTAGTGGAAAGAGAGCTTCTCTTTCATATGAGTTTCATCACGTTTGAGCCAACATTGAACTTTGTTTGACTTGAATCATAATACTGAATCAATCACGGTATGGAGGAAAATAAAATATATTAATTACATTACATACTACCCTTTGGGCAAAAGGTAGCATAAGTCTACTTGAACCACACAGATGTACTGTAAAGAAAGGCTGGTGCTCCAAAGAAAATGGAGTCTTCATTATCAGAAGTAGCAACGAATATTGGAAAAGCAACAATACAGAAGGGGCACTGCCTTTCGTCCCCTGATTCTCTGAACAGAAATTGTCCACTAAGCCATCCTCCACTTTTAAATAAGGGTGATAGTGACACATTCATGAAAGGCAGAAATGGCAGCAGGCATATGCAAGAAGCAATCAAATGCCTCATCTTTGCTTTTTCCATTTGTTGCTCTTAAGATAAGAGCAACTACTCATCCAGGCACCCTCAGAATACCTAGATACCGCTCTCTCTCTCTCTCTGCCTCTCCCCTGGTCATGCTCTGTTTCTCTCTGTCTCTCAAAAATAAATAAACGTTACAAAAAATTTTAAAACTACCTGGATACCACTTGCTATAAGAAAGGCAGCCAATAAATTAACTGACTTTCTCTTTACAATGAGTACTAACTTGTTCTTGGATCAGCTACTTCCTGCATATTTGTTCCCTGGGCACTCAGGTCGCACCTCTATTAAATCACTTGCAATTTGACACTACAATTTATCTGTTCTATGTAAGCCTATGTTCCTCAAGGGCAAACATTCTTTTATTTATCTCTGTAACAGCACTTAACCACATTGGTCAGCACATTCCAAATGCTGAATAAATGTAGATTGCCATGGCAGTAATGATTTAAGGCAGAATTCTCAGATGAGTTCCTAAAACCCTATCTTGCCAAATGTTCCACCAAAAAAGGTTCGATGGTCAAATAAATTTGGGGAATACTGTATACTATAAGTCATCTTATAAATTCATGATTACAGGATGCCTGGATGGCTCTGTCCGTTAACACCCCACTTCAGCTCAGGTCATGCTCTCACTGTTTGTGAGTTCGAGCCCTGCAATGGGCTCTGTGCTGACAGCTCAGAGCCTGGAGCCTGCTTCATATTCTATGTTTCACTCTCTCTGCCTCTCTGCCACTCATGGTCTGTCTCTGTCTCTCAAAAATAAAAAAATATTAAAAGTTAAAAAATTTTAAAAAAGATTTCATGACTATTAGTGCATAGCATATTACATACTCCAATGTGCCCTGTTTGAGAAAATTTTTTACTTTGTTTAAAGTTTTCAATATTCATAGTTTATTTTAATGTAAATACTAATATCAAATGAGATCAATATTTCATGAAAGATTATCTGAGAAAACATTGTTTGTTTCACCTTTTGGAGAAGTATTTTGTTTTGTAGAAGCAATGTACAAAAAAGATAATACTTAACTGAAGAAAATAATTCTTTTACTCATTCATTCATTCAGCCAGACTGCATTTTCTAGGTTCCTACTCCATGCCAGGAAGGGCTTTTGTTTTCTAAGAGTGTATAATCTAGTAAGTAGAAACAGGTACATTTGTAATACTAAATTATCTTATTCTCATTAGAATTTGAGTAATTCCTTGGACAAAATGGAGTTGGGTGAAGGTCAACATAAAGGACCTGAGTATGCATCACTGCAGTAATCAAGTGATTAAAAGACTCAGGAATGTTGATAGAGGAGTTTGTCAGTTGGTGTTAGAAAGAGTCTCTTTAGCAAATGAAGATGAGAAAACTGGACACCAACATGCAGAAGAATGAAACTAGACTAAACACATACACAAAAAATAAAGTCAAAATCAATTAAAGACCTAAATGTGAGAAAGAAACTATCAAAACCCTAATGGAGAAAGTAGGCAACAACCTCTTTGACCTCAGCCACAGCCATTTCTTGCTTGACACATCTCCAAAGGCAAGAGAATTACAAGCAAGAATGAACTAATGGGATCTCATCAAGATAAAAACTTCTGCACTGCAAAGGAAACAATCAACAAAACTAAAAGGCAACCACTGGAATGGAAAAATATATTTGCAAATTACATATCGGATAAAGGGTTAGTATCCAAAATCTATAAAGAACTTACCAAACCCAACACCCAAAAAAACAAATAATCCAGTGAAGAAATGGGCAGAAGACATAAATAGACACTTTTCCAAAGAAGACATCCAGATGGCCAACAGACACATGAAAAGATGCTAAACATCACTCATAATCAGGGAAATAAAAATCAAAACCACACTGAGATACTGCCTCATACCAGTCAAAGTGGGTAAAATTAACCACTCTGGAAACAACATGCTGGTGAGGATGTGGAGAAACAGAAACTTTCTTGCACAGTTGGTGGGAATGTAAACTGGTACAGCGGCTCTGGAAAAGAGTGTGGATGTTCCTCAAAAACTTACAAACAGAACTACCTTATGACCCAGCAATAGCACTACTAGGAATTTATCCAAAGGATACAAGAGTGCTGATTCACAGGGGCACATATACCCCAATGTTTATAGCAGCTTTTCAATGATAGCCAAATTATGGAAGGAGCCTAAATGTCCATCAACCGATGAATGGATAAAGAAGATGTGGTTTATATATATAATGGAATGCTACATGACAATGAGAAAGAATGAAATCTTGTCATTTGCAGCAATGGGGATGGAACTGGAGGGTACTAGGCTAAGGGAAATAAGTCGGTCAAAGAAACACAGATATCATATGTTTTCACTCATATGTGGAATTTGAGGAACTTAACAGAAGACCATGGGGGAAGGGACGGAGAAAAAGAGTTACAAACAGAGAAGGAGGGAGGCAAACCATAGAGACTCTTAAATACAGAGAACAAACTGAGGGTTGATGAGGGGTGGTGGGGAAGAGAAGAAAATGAGTGATGGGCATTAAGGAGGGTACTTGGGATGAGCACTGGGTGCTGTATGTAAGTGATGAACCATGGGAATTGACCCCCAAAACCAAGAGCACACTGTATGCACTGTATGCTAGCCAACTTGACAATAAATTATACTAATAGGAAGAAGAAGAAAGAAAGAGAAAGAGACAGAGAGAGAGGAAGGTAGGAAGGAAGGAAGGAAGGAAGGAAGGAAGGAAGGAAGGAAGGAAGGAAGGAAGGAAAGAAGGAAGGAAGGAAGGAAGGAAGGGAGGGAGGGAGGGAGGGAAGGAGGGAAGGAGGGGCCAGGCAGGGTGGGGAGGGTAGGGGAAAAGTGGAGGAGTAGAAGAAGGGAAGGGAGAAAAAAAGAGAATTGCAATCAGCAATTCACACATACTGCCTTAGATGCTGCTGGCTACCCTGTGTTTCTCTTTGCTGTTTCTGCCCTGTAGGACAGCCACCTTACACAGTGCAGTTTCAGAAATCTATAATGGAGACCCAGAAACCAGATGGCACCTGGAAACATTGTCAGGATCACAAGGGCAGATAACATGAATTTCAAGAAACCATTTTATTTTTTATTTTTTTTTAAATTTAATGTTTTATTTATTCCTAGGAGAGAGAGAGAGAGAGAGACAGTGTGAGCAGGGAAGGGTCAGAGAGAGAGGGAGTCACAGACTGAAACAGGCTCCAGGCTCTGAGCTGGCAGTCAGCACAGAGCCCGACGCGGGGCTCAAACCCACGAACAGCGAGATCATGACCTAAGCGAAAGTCGGACTCATAACCTACTGAGCCACCCAGGCGCCCCGAGAAACCATGTTATTTTTTAAAAGGCAGCTATTTTCCATTCCTGTTCAGACTCTTAAGCTCATTGGCAGTGGAGTCCAGATTTGCTTCATGAAATATTTTAATGTAGTGTGAAAGGTTTTGCTAAACATGGTCACTTAGGTGTTTGGTGTTATAACACTCTTTAAGGCTCAGTTTCATTTTCCCCAAAGCAGCTGGTCCAGAAAACACTGTGTGTGTGTGTGTGTGTGTGTGTGTGTGTGTGTGTACACTAAATTTAAAACCATGTAACCTCAGATTTTTTTTTTTTAATTTTAAGCCCAAGTCATTCAGTAGATATGTTGCTTTAGTAGAAGTGTTGATCATAGGTGCTCTGCTGATTCTTCAGCTAAAATGTTCTAAGATTGTTTAAGGCATTTAGTGCTTTCATTCAAACACGTTCGCTAAGTGCTTCCTCTCCACCAATAGCAGCCTTGTGGGGCTACAGACATAATGGGACAGTCTTGGGTCCAGCCCCTGCGCACACCTCACGGTCAAGTGAGTGAGACCCATGATCATAACATAATTTGAACTTCTGAGTGTCTAAAGATACAAATAAATGCAGATCTGGGGGAGATAAGAAAACCTGAAAAAAGAAGAAATATGGGGGAACTTGCATGGCTCAGTTGGTTGAGCATCCTATTCTTGGTTTGGGCTCAGCTCATGATCTCACAGTTTTGTGAGTTTAAGCCCTGCATTGGGCTCTGCGCAGGCAGCACGCAGCTTACTTAAGATTCTCTCTGTCTCTCTCTCTCTGCCCCTTCCCCACTTGCATTGTCTCTGTCTCAAAATAAATAAATAAAACTTAAATTTTGAGGGTAAAATTTGAAGGACAAGGAAGAATTTAAAAACTTGTTTTTATTGAGGATTCATCTTTGACTACGACTATAGGAAATTTCATTCTTTTTTTCTTTCCCAGAGTCACTCTAACATGAGTTTCTGCTCTATTTTTCACTCCATTGTGAATTCATTTAATTTCTTTGCATCCCCTGCCACTGCAGGAGCTGTTCTATGTTGGCATATTGGCATGTTTTCTAACTTGGGCATTTAGGTTTTTCATTCTATTTTGACTTTACTTTTCTTGAACACCATGTAGCTCCAATAAACAAATGCAACTCCTTAAGTGTTTCTGACAGGCTGGAATGATTAAATCAACTTATGGAAATGCCTTAAGACAAGTTATGTGCTTTTCTTAAAAAAAAGTTTTAGGCTTCACAAGTTGAGCAAGAAAATGTAAACAGAAGGCCTAATATAAGATTGGATTTTATTCACTCTAACGGAAAATGTAAACCTAGAAAATTACAGTAATTTTTTAAAACTTATGGAACAATTATATTGAGTGTGTGTACATAAAGTTAATGGAGCTTTAATAAGTTTTAATTGCATAAGTACTAAATTCTTACTGCATAATTTGAAACAAATACAGGTGAACAAACAAAAAGAATGAGAAAACTTAAACATCATCTCATAGTCCAGACATAACCACAATTAACGTTTCAGAATCTACTTTTCCAGACTTTCTCTTTTTTTTAATTTTTTAAATGTTTTTTATTTATTTCTGAGAGAGAGAGAGATAGCATGATCAGGGGAGGATCAGAGAGAGAGGGAGACACAGAATCTGAAACAGGCTCCAGGCTGTGAGCTGGCTGTCAGCACAGAGCCCGACGCGGGGCTCTAACCCACAAACTGTGAGATCATGATCTGAGCCGAAGTCGGTCGCCCAACCGACAGAACCACCCAGGCGCCTCCAGACTTTTCCTATACATTTGCTTATTTAGATAATGATATTTTTAATAAAAATGGGTTCAGATTATGCAAATTGCTTTGTAAACTACTTTTTGCATTTAATAATTAACATCAACATCTTTCATTATCAATAAATATATTTCTAGGCCATCATTTTAAATATAGCATTAGTTATCTAAACAACAGAATAATATAGGATTTTGCAGTTAGAAAGTACCCGTCAACAAATGTTACCATGGAAACATCTTTGCACATAATCTCAATTACTTAATTGATACAAATTCCAGTAGAACTATTCAGTCAAAAGATATATACATTTGTAAGAATGTTTAGACCTCTAGTGCCTAATTTTTCTTCAGAAAAGTTCATTAGTAAATACCCATCTATAGAATATAATGGTGCCACTTTTGACTTTTGCCACCACTGATGTGAGTTGTCATTGCTAGCAATTTGCCAATCTGATAGCAACAATCTTAGTGTTCTAATTTGCCTTTAGTTGTTCACTAGTGAAGCTGAATGGGTTTTTTTTTGTTTGTTTGTTTTATGGTTTATTAGTTATATTTTTTCTTTTGAGAGTTATCTATTTATGTCCTTTGGAAATGTTTTACATGAAGTTATACACTTTTAAAGGAGTTATGTGCTTTATCCATTTCATCAATAAAATATTGTGACAAAGGGGTTAAGAAACCATGTTCATGTACTTCTCATTTTAGATAAAAATTAAGTGGGCCCTTTTTAAAATTTCTTTAATGTTTATTTAAGTGGGCTTTATTGATAATGCCTTTTCTCATTATTTCTTGAGCTGCCACTGGGAGATAAGAAGAGAAAACATAGGGCTTTTTGCTTCTTTAATTTTTTGACATTCCTTGACATTCATGATCCTGAAACTTTTGTAACTTAAGGGCCAGTTATTCCACAAAATGTCTTCAATTCTGATTTCTCTGACTCTTCCTCACATCTAGACTGAAGTTATGCAACTTTGGCAGTAATATCACAGAAGTTCGTCCTGCCATATCAAGTGTCACATGATTTTGACTTGCCCCATTACTGATGTTAACTTGATGAAGGCAGTATCTGCCATGTTTCTCCACTGGAAATTATTCCTTTGTAATTAATAATTATTTGGTGATGAAGTACTTTGAGACTATGTAAATATCATGTCCCTCATCAAATGTTACTGTTTTATTGAGTTTCTTGTGACCATGTAGATTCATGTTTTCCTATTCTATTCAAAGGGTAATATTTTTATTTATTTATTTATTTATTTATTTAATTCTCAAATTGTCCCGATCTTAAAACGAGCAAGAATTCCTTAAATTTGGCTCTTATGTCCTCAGGATATTTTAAACATTTCTTTACTTTCTTTGACTACACACTCCAGGCTCATTTGGTATTTGCTTGCCCTAGCTTGGAATTAGTCATTCCTCAAAGAGCCTTGATTCCTTTTGGTGATGAAAGGCTTTCAGAAGACAGTATTTGAGGGCTAAGTGTACTCTTTGCTACTGGAGTGTTTTTAACTAGACCCTCTCAGTGGATAGATCCTAGGTGAATACATGTAGAACACACACACACACACACACATACACACATTTACATCAATAGATATTTCTTTCTTTTAAGTTTATTTATTTATTTTGAGAGAAACAGAGATAGAGTGAGCAAAGGAGGGGCAGAGAGAGGAGAGAGAAAGAATTCAAAGAGGCTCTGTGCTGCCAGCTGAGACTGACTCAGCACTCAAACTCACAAACTGTGATATCATGACCTGAACTGAAACCAAGAGTTGGTTGCTTAAGTGATTGAGCCACCCAAATGTCCCATATATATTTCCATATCTCTGCATATATAAGTTCACACTGATACCTACAATTCCAATCCAACACCACAGAATTTATTCTAGTTTTACTGTATTTGTACTCTCTTCTTCAACAATAAGAAACTTGGTCCTATGATCCTTATATGTTTACTGGTTTTATCAACCCCCTTTATGTAATCCATCCCCCATAGTTCCTGCCACCTCTTCCTTTCATGGAGGCTCTAATCATCCAACTTGGGCTATCACCTAACTCAGCCTCCAACCTCACACAAGGACACTCTTCAACATGGACACCCTCCTCAGCCTTCTCACATTCTGACAGCCTGCTCTAGGTTTCTCCACTCTATGAATACCCTCTTCAGCCTTTTCAGATTTTAATACAGCACAGCAGTTACCCTTCCTATAGATGCCTCATTGCCCTGCTTGAGCTTTGACCCCACATAAAGATTCCTTGCTCACCCAATTAAGGTGCCAATACTCTCGGCCAGGCCACCTTTCACAAAGAGCTTACCCAACTTGAACACCAACATCATGGTTAGACTGTTCTTATACGGACATCCTACTCACCACACTCACACTCACATCCTGACATTCTACATTGAGACTGCCATCATCCCTGGGCTATCCTCAAATACACACCCCTCTCTTTTCTCTGTACATTTTTTAACACCCTATGCTGGGGCACCACCTCCCATTATGGACACTCTCCTTATATAGGTTGGGTCCTTCTCACCCCACCCTCCAGGTGTGGACACTCCCCTTTCTTGGCTACTTCTAATTACTTTTGGACTGAACCCTCAAGGAGAAAATAAAGAGAAGAGAGATGGGAAGAAGTAAAAGAGGGACAATTGTGTTTTAACACAAGTCAATTTATAGAATTCTGACCTTGATGTTTTAGTACTTATTAATGGACATTAGACAGTAAAAACGTTCTTAATTTCATTAATCAAAAAAAGTCATGTTTATTTTTCCTTTTTAAAAAATGAGGTAGTTGAATACTGAGAAAGATCAAATTTTATATATATTCACTAGGAAGGGTAAAAAACGGGCTCTGAAGGATTTGTCTATGCAAGGCAAGCAGACTACATCAGACATAGATCTTTTGTGCCTGTAGCCAATTTAGTAAATCTTTCTAATTCTAAGAAGGATCTACATTATGCAATTATTCATATTCTCTAGACTTTCTCTGGATCACTGCTCCCTTTTGAAAATCTAATGAAAACTATATCTCTTCTCAGAAAAAGGCACATACTGAATCAGACTTGCACACACAGCATGCATTCAAATTCACAATGTTCTCTATAGAATATTTGACTTCTAGGTCAAGGACAGAAATAAGTCTTTCAATATCATCAGTGTTTGCTTACCTAAACATGACACCAGCATCCAGTCTTGGCAGCCAGACCAACCGAGGCTTACGAAGAAGTCCTACTACCTACCTACCTTTGGCCTTCGCTTCTCTGACCCTGATTCATAAAATAATGGTTATAACTACCTTCCTTTAGGTTATTGTGAGATTAGAGTTTATACAGAAAACTGCAACCTACTCACAGTGGTTTTAGCAGTTAATTTTTACTACATGACTATTTGAGTTTGTATAGAAAACAGTGTCACACTCAGTGTTTGCATGAGTTAATTTCTACTATATAACTCTTTGGAACCATCTGAATATTTTATAGAATGCTTCATCTTCTCACTAAATGCTTAGGGCCATAATGGAAAAGAGGTTTTGAAAATTCAAGTTCATTCAGTTTCTATCTTTAGTTCTATTGGTAAGAAGATATTTTCTTTGTGACAATTCTTGAGCTATAAAGAAAACAATAGTGCTAAATACATGTTAACTCTCTCATTAAAATCAGAGATTCCAACCTAAACTGCCTTCGGATGTCCTCCAGGAGACTGAACAAGGTCAGACAGAATTAACAGGAATGAGTAAAGGCAGCAGAAATTCTCCTAAAAGTAGAAGCCTTTTCTCAGCTCTGAGGCAGTGCTTCAGTAGAAGATGATGGGTCTAAGTTACTAACTTGTAGACGTTTTTCAGAGAAGTCAGAAATGTGGGGTTTTTTTCTTATAATTTGATACATATCTCTTTATTTTTTCTGAACCAGATCAGGACCCAGGTGAGTTCCATAATCTGTACTCCTTCACACATTGTCTCCTAAATGAACCTTTGAAAATACAATTTTGTGGCCTAGTTTTTTCTCTTGTTAATATATTAGTCCAGCATATCATCTGATCATTGTTTCACTCTGCATTTCTTTGATTAATAGTGAAGTTAAAGTGTTTTTCTAATGTCTGCTGGTCATTTATATTTCTTTTGTCTTTGCCTCACTGCCTTTCTAATATAAATCTAACTCTAATTTAACTGTTTGTTTTCCTTTATGTGAATTTTTCCCACTTTCAACTTTGTGAAAATTTTTCTGCCCTAGAAAATATATTGCTATATACAAGCTACATACAAGAAGTCCCCATTCAGAGCAAGTGACATAATACAGGCATCAAAGGGCAAATGTAAGGAAATCAAATCTTTTACAGGAGGAGCATATAATTCCAAGTGTAATTCTCTTTCCTCTCCCTATCCCCCAAATAAACAAACAAATAAATGGAGCATTAAGCTGAATATGTATAATTGAAGCAAGTTAAAAAACATAAAGTGCAAATTGAGCAAATAGCTTCAGGGGACATGTATTTATTCATGACCATTAGTGTTCCAAGCCATAAATCTACTTAATTAGATTTAATTACAATACTGCTCAAGATAACCCAGAGATTATAAAATCTGAGAGTGGCATTCTATATATTGCTAAAGGGATTGTCTGTTCATGCAAGGAACTGACATGTCTTCACTCAAAAGGACTAATTGAATGAATTGTTGAAGACTATATGGCTAATGAGGGAAGTGAAAAAATAAAAGCAGTTCTGCATTCTTCAAATTTCAAAGATCTTAACCTCTTTGTTCTATGCGGATCTTTGACTCACCAGGCAAAGTAGAGTAAAATAATGTAGCATTGGGGAAGGGAAAACACTGAAGATTGTCATGTTTCTGAAACTTTCAGCAAAATTAACTACTGCCTTCCTAGTTGATATTCCCATATGTATTTGCCTTTTATATTACAGTGTATCTGTATCAAGGACTTTTCCCCTACAGAGCTGTGAGCAACTTGAGGGTCAGGACCCTGTGTGCTTCAGCATCTTATTCTTAATGTCTGTAATAGTCCTTGCTATATGAGAGATGGCCAGAGAAGGTGTGGAACATAAGAATATTAAGAACTAGGAAAGCATTAAAATGCTAACAACAGGAGCTTTCATTTTGGTTATTGTTTCTAATTTTAAAAAGAAGATCACACCTTTAGCCATGTGTTCTAAAATCAAATCCTAGTGTTGCCCATTTCAGGATATGTCCCTCACACTGATTATAGCTCTCTAAAATTCCTTTCCTCTGTCACAGTCCATCAACCATGACACATGACAGAGGATAGCTTTGGGGATCAAGATGTTAACAGTAAATATCAAATCCAGATACACAAAGTAGCCATAAGACACTCAAATCTCCAGTCACTACTTTATGTTACTATTGTGAGAGATAAACAAGGGACCCTGTCTGTTTGTTCATATGATGGGACATTTGAAACATACAGACTAGTCTGTCTCTCTGCAAACTGGATTCTCTAAATGGTTGTCCAGGGCAAAGCAAGAGATTAAGTCCCTCAAACTTTTTGACAAGTCCAGTCTGCCACTGCATACACATTGAGCTGTTAACCCCAAATATGTACCCTTCCCATCCTATATATAAATAGATATATTCATATGTATTTATTATATAATACATATATATATTAGTAGCTCGGTTCATACATAATGCAGATAGTAACTGATCATCTGCTACTCCAGTACTCTGGTAACTTTTGATTACTGTCATTTTTCTATTTCTTTTTTTAATATTTTATTTTATTTTTGAGAAAGTGCTAATCCAAGCGGTTGGGGTAGAGAGAAAGGGAGACAGAGGACCCAAAAAGGGTTCTTCACTGATGAAGGGCTCGAACTCAGGAATGGTGGTGAGATCATGACATGAGCCAAAGTCAGATGCTTAGCTGACTGACCCACCCAGGTGCCCCTGATTACTGTCATTTCTAAGCTCACTAAGTGACCTTGCAGAACCAAGAGTAAAAAGTAATAAGCCAATATTTCCCTGGCTATTGTACATCATAACATACAGAGAAGGTACAGGAAGTATCAAATGGCAGATGAGGCTGCTGCTGCTGGCCACCCCTGCCTAGAATGAGGTGATGGAGAGGTTGAGTGGCTCAGTCAGTTGAGTATCTGACTTCAGCTGAGGTCATGATCTCATGGTTCATGAGTTTGAGCCCCACATTGGACTCTGTGCTGACAGCTCAGAACCTGGAGCCTGCTTTGGATTCTGTGTCTCCCTCTCTCTCTGCCACTCTCAAAAATAGATAAACATAAAACAGTTTTTAAAGAGGACTGAGGTATACCTGTGTAACTACATAAAGCAGATGCAACTTCACAGGGCACAACTTTAGATTGAGACTAAAGTCTATGCCAAGGTCCTGTCTGTCTAGCTTCCAGGTAAACATAGTCAAATTCAGTGATACCTCAATTAGGAATAAAACATAGACTGCCTCTAGTCTTCCCCTTCTTCACCCTGAGGTTGATGCTCAGGGGGGCTTATATGCTGCTAGGATATCTGTAGGTATGTAAGGAGAAATTAAAATTAAAAACAAGAAGTTTAATTCTCCATATTAAAAATTAAGGCCTTTTTCTTAGAGCACTTTCTGTTGTAAACCCATAATTATAAATGCATGCAGACCTTTAAACACACACACACACACACACACACACACACACACACCTAATGCTACAAATGTCTTTCTTGAGGACACGGGAACTCTCCCTTTAAAATGTATTTATCAAGTGAAATAGTGCCCATATCTCCTAGTCTGTGTGGGAGGGGAGGGGGCTAGCTTCCATAGACACCTGGCTTCAGTTGCAGAACTATCTTCTGTCATAAAAATATAAAAAGTGTTAATTTTCCTTTGTGTAAAGCTAATAAGATAACACAGATGATAATTCCAATTACCAGGCAAATTTAAGATGAACTATGTATGACTAGTAATCATTTACCTGGAGAACATATTGGTAATGGGTCATACCTGCCTACCTATATAAAAGAGTAAGATTTATATTTTTGCAGTCCCGTAGCAGATTGCCCGAGAAACTGGCAGACTCTAGTTTAGTGCTTATTCAAAAATAGTTTTATTTTTCTATTATGTTTGTGCAGAAGATTTCTGGGTTGAGAGGAGATTTTGTTTTTAATTATATTTCCCTAACAGGGAAGAGTCATATGCTCACCCATCTTTGTCTTGGTTCTAGCTGCTGTCTTCATTCAGATGATATTTTGTTTCATCTGACACTTAAATAGATCCCATGCCATGCTGTCAGTATCCTGGGGTATAGATAGGTCATCATCTCATCCCTGGTGGGACTGATCAAGCTGCCTTTATTATTGTGTCTTGACTCTCAGCCTTTTGCAAGCTTAAGAACGCTGTCCTTCCTATCCAAAGTCCACATGAGTTCAAAGAGCCACAGACACTTTTTGATGGTTCCATGCTCTGGGAAATTTATAGACAGTCTCCGATCTCCACATGCCTGGACACACTACATTGGTATTTCTGTGCTCTGTTTGACCATGATGGCTAGAAAATCTCTTCCGTGAGGTTCACCTTTTCCTGGGCCTTATCTACCTCAGAGATCCCCAAATTCTCACATGTCTACTATCTCAGCTCAGGATGGAATGAGGACGCAGGGCATAGGGCTCCCTCACCATTTGATATTTCTTTCCAAACTCTCCTCTCCTCGCCAGCACTGTGGGCTTCTTATCTTGTGTGGAGAAAGGGACAGATGAAAAACTGGTTCTGCCTAATTGTAGCTTCTTTGAAATATTTTTCTGACTTACCTTGCAACCATGCCTTTTAAGCCCCTAAAATAAGAACTATAAGAACTCTGACATAGTCGTTCTCTATTTCCATGATGCCTAGACAATGGGCAATGTCCTTAAAGTACTCATAAGTAAAGCATATAGATAGGAAAAATATCTATCACAACTGAAGATATTATCCATTGCACATATGGTTGACAGAAAATTCTAAACCTCTCTCTAACATTCTCTCAAATGAATATCAAGTTCTACTCATAAAGTAAATAATCTGACTGATTTTGTCCTTCCTTCTTACAGCACTTGGACAATGACTATTTATTTATGGCACAAATCTCAAATGTCTTCTTTTTATTCTTCACAAAGAAAGAGTACAGACTTAGTGTGTTTTCTATGTTTGAAGAGTTAAAAAAAAAAAAAAAAAGCTTACCTTAGTAGAAGCAAGGACACTACAGAACCACTTGAAGTCTAAAAAAATCAACTGCAGACTCGTCGTGAGGACTAAAGAATCAAATCAATAAGATAAAGAGATCTCCTGGCCTGAAGACTAAATAATATGATGAAAAGCCTTCAAGCTAATGAAAATCAATACACATACATCTCTGTATAGGAAAACCCAGTGTATTCAGAGCCCCTCTAACTTACCACCTAACAAAATGTACGTTAATAGAGGTGAGATATGCTGAGGACCATGACTGTAAGGGACCATTTTGCTCAGGCAACTCCCGGACACCATCACACACCGTGACTCCTGCCAGTCCTAGTGTATGTAGTACCTCCTCACATGTGAAAAGTGACCAAACCATTTGACAGGAGGCAGGGAGTGTACCAAGTCATACTTCTCATCTTCTGAACCTATATTTGTCTTTGAACAGTCTACAGGAGCTTTTCCAGGCTCGGGAAACTCGTTAACATTGCTAAAAAAAACAAAACAAAACACTTCAATGACAAGATGCTGCATGTGAAGCTAAGAAAAAGAAGCCAGACAATTTGATAATACGGTGCAGTATGCCCATGTGAGAATTTCGCAAAAATTAATCAGACAGATACTGGAAAGTTAGTGAACAATAGATTCGTAGTTTTATTTGGCTTATCCCAAGACAGAGAAGTACTGTAGAATTTGTAGTATTAATTGGATTCTTTCCAAAATACTAATGGTCATTTTGTATGAATGATTAGATCTCTGAAAATTGTCAGGGCTGTTTCTTGAGAGCAAGAACTAAACAAGCAATGGATATTTGAGAAGTCATTTTCTTTTCTGACTATTCATTTTATAAATACACACTAAGATCCTATTTTTAAGATACTGAAGATATGGTGGCATCTGATGACTCATTTGGCTAAGTGTCTGACTTTTGATTTCGGCTCAGGTCATGATTCAGGCTTGTGAGTTTAAACTGGTGCCCGGCTCTGCACTGACAGTGTAGAGCCTATTTGGGGTTCTCTCTCTCCCTCTCTCTCTTGCTAATGTCTGCCTGAACACACATACACACACATTTTCTCTCTCTTGAAAAACATAAATAACATTTTTTAAAAAGATACTGAAGATACAATAAGTTTAAAAAATACTATTCCTAAGGAGCTTCTAATTTACAAGAAAATGTATCCACATATTTTTTAAATCAGAAATAAGAAAACACATGCACATGGCTTCTATCAACTTAGCTAAGCTGAAAACACAATCCCTAGCATTCCTTTCCCTTTATTCCAAACAACAGCTGGGTGCAAGAGTATCCCTATGTGAGCAGAGGGCAGACGCGAAGCAGCAGCATTTATGATGGGAAGGTGAGAACAGAACACTCAGCTCTCACAGCCACTGGGTTCTCAATGCCTCAGGTGCAATCGCTAGATCTCCTCATCCTCCCGCACCAAGTCCTGAGCCATATGAGCACGTGGCTCCTCATGAAGGATGCCAGCTCCTTCCATCAATCACTCTAAATTTCAAAGTCGGTAAAAGACAGAGGGACCCCGCTATTCCATGCTTGAACACTGCCCACCTTCACGTTCAGTTCCTCTTCCCAATTACCGCAATTCCAAAAGACCCATAGTGATCACCAAAGAGCAGTCTCCAGGGACTTTCTCAGTTGCCACCATTTCCTTCGGTTTCATCCCCATAATAAAGCCCTTATTTCCCATAATGGATGGTGGATAGCCAAGATTATCAAAAGTTAAGGTATTTGTCAAATAAACTCCAGATTTTATAAAAGAAAGATTTATAAATACAATTAGAGTTCCCTTTATTGTCCTTCCCAGTCTCACTTTCTTTCTCCTTCTCCAGAAACAACTGTGATTTTGATGTGTATTTTTCAGGCCATGTATGTTATGCTTTTACTATTCATAGATAACATACATGACATGGGGTTGTTTTGAAATTTTACATAAGTGGTAATATGTCAAATATATTACTGTACAGCTTCATTTGTAAACTCATTATGTTGAAGGCCAATAAGCTAGTTCTAGTTCCTATGTTTATCTCCTTTATTAATATTGCATCATATGAATATACCGTATTGTTTCTATTTTTTCTACAAGTGTACTGCAATGATACTTTGTTTCTTTTATATGGACCATACACACTAGAAAGTACACAAATCCTAAGTATTCAGTGCAATACATTTTTACTTGTACCTACACTCATGTAACCACTATCCAGAACAAGATATGGAAAATTTCCAGCACCTGGGTAGGCACCCTCTCAGTACAGTCTCCCAAAGATAACCACATGTTTGATTAGTTTTGTATCCTTTAAACTTCATATAAATGGAGTCCCATAGTGCATACTTTTTTGTATCTGGGCTTTTTTCCTCATAGCTGTGTCTTCATATGAGATTCATCTATGTGGTACATAGTAGTTGCTACAACACAACATTGCTCATTGGTTCGGTGTAGTGTGAACTGTAGCAATATACTGTAGATTGCATAGCCATCCCTCTACTGATGACATTTATATTGGTTCCAGTTTGGAGCTATTATGAATAAGACAGCATGATATCATGGTAGTAGATTGATAAACCATAAAAATTTGAGTTTTAAGTAAAAAGTAGTTGAATATCTGAAATTAGAGATGGTTAGTATATATCTTGTGATCATAAATATCCATATCTTCATTATTGGAGCAACCATGAAGGTCTACCACTCAGATCTCCACTCAAGAGAGAACTTGCCATCCAACCATAAATAGCAGAGTTAACTGAGAGCTGCCAGTTGGTAGTATTTTGGGCTCCATTTCAGCTTCTGAGCCTAAGTCACATTCTTCCTGAGCAGTGTCCAGAGAATGACTAAGCAGGGCAAAGTAACCAGGGCCTGAACCTTTGTACTCAAAGCTGTATTTTTCTCATGAGTAATCTTTACTCCGGAGTTCCTCATTGAGTTGGTCCAGACTGTCAGGTAAGCTTCACAGTATGGTTCCTTCTCCTGCCCAGTTCTGATCCTCCCTCTTTTATCATCCACAGATGTTACCCTCCAATAAGCCTCTTATCACTGTTGAAAGGACTCAACTGACACAGTTGGTACCAAGTACAGTCCAAGAAATCAGGTGGTAAAATTAGGTTTTGAGGATGGATTGTTTACCATCCACCTGGCAATAATAATTGGATTGTATGTGGGCACCAAGAGTTCATGGCACAAGATAGTGTATTAATTGCTTAAACTTTTATTGGTGGTGTCCTAGGGAAGTATTCTAGTGTAAGTCACCATGCTGGCTGGTGCCTTGGCATTGGAGAAGTAAGAGGGACCAATGGAAACAAGGATTGTGCAATCAGCTGGCCATACAAAGTTGTACTGCTGCCCTGCAGAAGGATGATAAAAGCTATGAAAGCTATAATGAAAACTATAAAGGTAGGATGCCTATTGTGTGGCCTACTAAAAGGCCCTTATCTTCTGTCATGGAAGAACTAAAGATCAAACTGAGGATTTAGTATTTAAAGTTACAAATTTTCAAAAATAATTAATGATAAACTGAAGCAGGTCTGTTTTGCCAGGTCTTGATGCAAGAAATTTGGTACCGCAGTATATGGGGTGGACACATCTAGGTGGATGTTCCTGAAGATTTTGGATCCTCAGTTCATGTAAACTTTCAGAGCATACAGAGACTGCACACCCTCTCTCTATTAAGCATTCTAATTACACTACTATCTTAAGCAATATTTAGTGATAAAATCAGACTATAAATTTTCACCAAAAAATGAAGAATGTAAAGCCGTATCTCAAAGTCCTGCTAATTTGCCTTTCCCTTTATTTATTTTATTTACTTTATTTATCCTATCCCTTTATGTTTATCTTGTTATCCATTAATTGTATCTTCATAGATTTTGCTAATTTTTAATTTCTTTATTTTCTTTCTCACACTGAAACGTAGGGTTCTTTCAAGGCTCTGGATACTAACTATTTGTAGGTTAAACCTTGAAAATATCTTCTCCTAGAGTATGACTTATCTCTTTTTAATGGTTTCACTTCAGGCAAAAAAATTTTGAACTGTAATTGAATTTATTAATCTTACGATTTTTTACTTGTGGGTTTTGAGGCTCATTTGAGAAACCCCTCCCTAATTCAAGGCCATAAAGATGCATTCTTGTATTTTCTTCTAAGAGCTTTAAATTTTGCTTTTTATATTTATGTTATTAATATACTTGTTTATTTTTATCTGTAGTGTGCAGTAAGGAACCCCTTTTAAACTCTACTTTTCCCATGTAGATAACCAATTGTCTCAGCACAGCTTGCTGTAGAGTCTATTCTCCCTATTCTTCAAACCCACAGTTGGATTATTATAATTGTTGAATCAGTTCAGCAAGGAGTTAAGAGGAAAAAAGAAATAAAAATCCAGCCATTCACTTTTTACCTAATTTACCACAAATTCTGGTACACCATGATTTATATCCAGATATTTATTTTATTGATTTGATGTTGACTTTGTTTTTATTTTCACAATCTTCAACCATTCAGAAAAATGTGTGAAAGAGCAGAGCAATGTGCACTCATACACCCTTCACTTAGACTTGCCAACTGTTAATATCTGCCATGTTTGCATCTTACAGATAGATACAGAGAGATCTGATACACATTTGATAAGTTTTCCATCAGCACAAGCCTAAATTTTTGACTGTCCACTTTGTGCTCCATGCTCAAATTGGTTGTGATACCTCGTTTTCTTAGTCTATACAACAAACTGCTGAAGTAATCAAGAAAATAGTGAAGTAGTTGGGCTAAAATTATCCAATGAACTAGTAGCAAGTAGTTTGTCAAATTGAGATCTCTAAATGGAAGATACCAGAAAACAGAAAGATGGATGGATACATGCTTTTGTTGCTGCTACTGGACTGTTTGAAAGTAAGTGTTAGCCATAACACCTCACTCCTCAAAACTTTACCATGTTATGTTGTGAGAATTAGGACATTATTCAAAATAAGCATGATACCTGTATCACACACAGAAAACAGAACTTTTACACAAGATACCATCTTATAAGCAGCCATTATTTAAATTTATTAATTACTCCATAAAGCCTATTGTAACTACTTTTAACTTGGATCCAGGGTCCGATTTTGGTTTTTTAGACAAGTTTTCAAGACTATTCATTCTCTTATCCTTTCATTTAGCCCTAGCCCTGTGATTATCTGCAACTAGTAAACTTTTAGAAGATCTGAAGTAAACAGGGCTTTGAATGTACTTGCCTGTGTGTTTCTATCATTGCCATGAAAAGAGCTTCCCTAGCACAGGAACTGTACCTTTAGCTAGTACTCTGAAGTAAGCACACACAGAGCAGTACTACCCAGCCGACATACATTCATGAGCAAACTACATGTCTATCACTGTATGCCACTGAGATTTTGTACTTGGTTTTTATGCCATAAAAACTTAGATATGCATCAACAAAATATCCACATAAATGTATTTATTATGTCTTTTGGTGATCTTTACTTTTAAAGAGTTCTCTGCTCCACCCTCTTCCTCACCATTCACCCCTACCCCTTATATTTCTTTCAGATCACTGATCTTTTAAGAGTCCATGCCAGTTGTCATGTAAGATAGTCCACAATCTGGATATGTCTAATTATTTCTTCAGGTTCAATGTTTTTGGCAAGAATACTGCGTTAGTGAGATTGTATATTTCCCATGGTATTTCATAATATCATACAGTAAGTCACATAAGATCAGTTTGTTCAACTTGTAATAATGTAAAGTTTGGTCATTTGATTTAGGAAATGTTTGTCTTATTTATAAATTTTAGTGGCATTTATTTCTCTTTGTGTTTAATAAATAATCTGGGGGGTGATATTTTTAAAATATGTGAATATCCTGTCCTTTTACAAAATTAGCCACATTAATGGTCCTTGCCTGAATCAGTTTTTATATTCCTTGCCTAAATCAATGTTTACACTTCTTAGTTGTCTAAAAATGACTTTTTAAATTCTATAGTGATTTCTATAGTTATTAACTGGTATTCCTTTATAGAGAATGTGCTTGGGCCACCTGGATGGCTTTTGTTTAATTGTATCTTGATTTTAAGTCACAAATAAGAAAACTTTCCCAATACCTAGAAATTCATCCATGTTTCTTCTAGGACTTGGATAGTTTCATTTCTCTATATTTGTGAATCATCAGGAATTTATTTATTATGATATGCTTTCCCAAATGACTACACCAATTTTAAAATTTTTAATTTCTCCATTGATGTGAGATGACACCCCTATCATCTATTAACTTTTTATGTGAATTTTCAATAATAACTAGAAAACTGAAGAAAAAATTAGGGTTTAGTTTACCAAGTGTTTAAAATAAAACATAGTATAAACCTTTTATAATTATTGTGGCATTGATATATAAATAGAGAAACACACCAATGAAAGAATTTAAAGTCAAACGACAATAGAGGTCAAGAAAAGTGACATATCTAGTTATGACTTTCATCCTTATAGTGGCATGCATGAGTAATGGAATTGGCTGAAACTACTGCATAACCAAATAGCTGATGTTTACTAACTTAAGAAAACAACCATTTTATTACATCTCATAATGTTCTGGATCAAAAATTCAGGCAAGGCTTAGTTGGGCTATGCTTCCTCTTGCTCAACATGGCATTCATAGAACAATATTCAGCTGGTGGATGAATTATGTGTAAAACTCTGTGGCTTCACTCACCCATATTGATGGGACTGTCTGGAAGGCTGGGCTCAGCTGGGACTGTCATCCAGAGCACTTACAAGTAGACTCTCAATCATAGACATTTCATGGTAGTAAGCACCTTAGATGGTAGCTCAAGGCTTTAAGAAAGAGTATTCAAAGAATCTGTGGGACTTTATCAGACCTAGTCATAGAATTGACACAGTGTTTCTTCTTCTACATTTTATTGGTTACCAGCAAGTCGAAGGTCCAGCACATATTCAAGATGAGTGTGTGAGTACAAGGAGGTGTGGTTCAGTGGAACAGGAGTATATCTTTGGAGACTGGCTACCACAAAATGAAAAATGATTTTAAAACTATGTTACATAAGGAAGGAACAATCAATAAAACTAAAAGCAACCCTGTGGAATGGGAGAAGATATTTTCAAAAGACATACCTGATGAAGGGTTTATATTCAAAATATATAAAGAACTTTTATAAAACTCAACACCCAAAAAATGAATAATCCAATTAAAAAATGAGCACATGACATGAATAGACATTTTTCCAAAGAATACATCCAGATGGCCAACAGATACATGAAAATATGCTCAACATCACTCATCATCAGGGAAAGACAAATCAAAACCACAATGAGATACCACCTCACATTGTCAGAATGACTAAAATTAACAACTCAGGAAACAACAGATGTTAACAAGGATGTGGAGAAAGGGGAATCCTTTTACACTATTGATGGAAATGCAAACTAGTATAGCCACTCTGGAAAACAGTATGGAGTTTCCTCAAAACATTAAAAATAGAACTACCTTACAACCCAGAAAATGCACTACTAGGAATTTATCCAGAGGATACAAAAATGCTGCTTCAAAGGGTCACATCCACCCTAATGTTTATAGCAGTGCTATCAACAATAGCCAAATTATGTAAAGAGCCCAAATGTCCATAAACTGATGAACAGATAAAGAAGATGTGGTATATACACACAATAGAATACTATTTGGCAATGATGATGAAGAATGAAATCTTGCCATCTGCAACAACGTGGAGGGAACTGGAAGGTATTATGCTAAGCAAAATAAGTCAGTCAGAGAAAGACAGGTATATGATTTCACTCATATATAGAATTTGAGAAACTCAACAGATGAACATAAGGGAAAGGCAGGAAAAATAAAAGAGAGAGGGATGCAATCTGTAAATAATTGTTAAATGTAGAGAACAAAGTGAGGGTTGCTAGGGTGGGTGGGGAGTATTAAGTGGGTGATAAGCATTGAGGAAGGCACTTTTGGGGATGAGCACTGGGTGTCATATATAAGAGATGAATCACTGAATTCTCCTCCTTAACTACACTGTTTGTTAACTAACTTGAATATAAATAGATGAGATGTCAAAAGCAAAGAAAATAGAGATTGAAGAGAAAATGGAAGTAGAGTCAGTCTTCAGAAAAAGATTATTAATGGGCTTTTACCTACCAGTTTTGAAACCAATATATAGAAAATTCACTAGAAAGTTCACTAGAGGGATGTTTGGGTGGCTCATTTGGTTAAGTGGCCGACTCTTGGATTTGGCTCAGGTCGTGATTTCACAGTTCATAAGTTCGAGCCCCACATTGGGCTCCATGCTGGCAGTGTGGAGCCTGCTTGGGATCCTCTCTCTGCCCCTCACCTGCTTGTGTAGTCTCTCAAAGTAAATAAATACAGAAAGGAAGGAAGGAAGGAAGGAAGGAAGGAAGGAAGGAAGGAAGGAAAGAAGGAAGGAAGGGAAAAAGAAAATTCACTAGATATTTCAGACATTATCTCCTAATGTGAAATGATAAATTATAACCTGAAAAATCAGTGAAAATGGCGACAGTAGGTGTTTACTGAATATCTATTATGTATCCATCACTATTCAAGATGTAAAATAATATTTGCCAAATTATTTTCCTACATGAATTACAAAGACCAAGTTGTGCTTTTATTTTTCATTCTTTTTTTTTTTTTAATTTTTTTTTAATGCTTTATTTATTTCTAGGAGAGAGAAAGAGACAGCATGAGCAGGGGAGGGTCAGAGAGAGAGGGAGATACAGACTCTGAAACAGGCTCCAGGCTTTGAGCTGGCAGTCAGCACAGAGCCCTACGTGGGGCTCGAACCCACGAACCGCGATATCAGGACCTAAGCGAAGGTCGGATGCTTAACCGACTAAGCCACCCAGGCGCCCCTATTTTTCATTCTTAATACAGGTTAGTTCTAGTATTGGGACTTATTGTAGCACATAAAGATTATCCAATTTCTACAGGATCAGTTCTACAATGATTTTCAGAGACTCTTCCCACTACTACAAGCCTCCCCATGCCACTAGTACTGTTGTAGTATGGAGGAGCTTAGCATGAAAACAATGCAGAATAGAATGAATCATATTCTATAAAGTTTATAAAGTGAAAACTATAGTCAAATCATTTATTTGGAGTTAGGCAAGTCAAGAAAAAAATAAAAAATTACCATATATTTTATGTATATTGTCAGTTCTATTTTATAATAAATAAAAAAGAAAAAAAAACAATCTTGAGTACAGTTGTAAAACTATAATGGAATCTTTCTTTGTTCCTTAAATATATAGTAATTTAAGAATTAAAACATTTTTCCTTCAGAAAAAAATATTCCAAAATTCTATATTGTTTACCCAATAATTATTCCAGCTGGTTTAAGGTGAAAAATTCAGCCAATCAAACAGATGTAGGAATCGATGTCAAGCTCCCTGAATGCAATGTTCATATCCATTTTTTCCATTATTTTCCATGATAAAGTTTTAAATTCATTTTTCTCTTTTGCTTTTTTTTAGACCACTGGAGCCATCCCTCTGCTTGAAGGAGAACTGGATCCTATCATAAAAGAAATACAAAGTAAAAAGATAAAATAACATTGTCTGTGGCATTTAAAATCACTATTTTAAAAGAATTTTCTAAATTTCTTTATCCTTCTACAAACGATCCCAATTTACCATAACAGCAAATAAGACTGGATGACTTGGATCATAAAGTGCTCTCTTTTCAAGTTTTAATTTATTTATTTTGAAGGAGAGAGAAAGAGAACATGAATGGAGGGGGAGCAGAGAGACATGGGGGGGAGAAAATTGCTCTGGGCTGTCAGCAGAGCCCAACATGGGGCTCGAACTCATGAACCATGAGATCATGACCTGAACGGAAACCAAGAGTTGTATGCTTAACCTACTGAACCACCCAGTCACCCAAAGTGCTCTTTTCATATAGAGACTATTCCTCTTCTAGTATCCATATTTGAAAAAGGATATGATGTTGATGGAGGAAGCAAAAATAAATAAATCAAAAGTCCACTGTTTTCCTAGAACTAGATTACAGCAGAGGGCAGAAGATAAGAAGATAGGAAGAAGAGACCGAGTAATTCTTTCTCTTTCACCTAGAGAGAAAGGAGGCATTTGAGATATGTCAGAGAGAATAGAGGGAGATCCTTTTGTCTTTGGAAAGCAGCTCATTTGCTGGCTGTTCAGTACATATTTGGGCACCTGCTACCCAAAAGTAACCTTAATGGTACAGCATGTTGAGGCCTGGAATTAGCTCAGAGCCAATGCTGAGGAATTTCCAAAAAGATGACTCTCTAATGAAGGGATCACAGCAAATTACCTAGATAGGCTCGAATGTAAGTTACACCAGACCTCAGAGGGGGCAATAGTGCTTTGGGTGAAAAGAAAAGTTCAGGTCACACAGAGACTACCACCAGGCCCTGGTCAAGTAGACAGAATCCAGTTCACAAGGACTGATAGGACAACAAAGTAAGTAGTACCGAAATGGACAGAAGACACTGTCCATAAGTCAGTCAGAAAATCAAAGGCTTAAGACCTTGATTTTTCCTTTTTATCATGAGCTTGCATAAATCATTACCTCATCACCACCCCACATCCCACACATACAAACACACTTCCATAGGTAAAGCCTAGGAACAGAGATAGGCAACGGAGAAATCTGGAACACTGAGATTCTATTTTTTTTTCCCTTGAAGATATCAGGATTACTGGAAGAGGCTATTTAAATTATCCAATAAAAAGGCAGTGATATCATCAATATGGTGACATAACTTCAGTGCCACTCACAAGAAGACCAACTAACAACTATCTATAGACAATTGTCACTGTGACAATCCCAGAACACAAAGTGAGGCTGCATTCCTGTGGACAACACAGATTGAGAATGACCACACTAAAAGAGTAAGAAACGTCTTTCACTTAGACCACATTGCCTTTCCTCCAGGCTAGCCCAGAAGGGCATCAAGGGATGCCTCCCCCCCCCAACCCCGCCACCAAACCTAGGCTTATGGTTTCTTCAATGAGAAAAGAGAATCCAAAGTGACATCCAGATTCTCTAAGCATTGCAAAATTCTTCCTGGGAGACTCACTAGGGTATCAGCTCATGGGAAGCACTGACAGAACCTATAGAGCTCGATCACTGGGGATCAGATAGAGATGTTGAAAGCAGTACCTGATTTGGATCCCCAGCAAATATCCATAGGGCACATCTTATGGCCTAACCAGGAAAGGAGCCAAGCCATCAACCCTACCCAACTGCTATATATAGCCCCTGGATCTGGGAAAATCAGAGAGCCTGAACAGTGACCATGAACAACCTCAGTGTCTTGCCTACCACTTGACCCAGAAGCAGATCCTAGCATAGGATCATGCCTGATTGCTGACCTCCAGCTTTCCCCAGCCAGGGAACCCAGGATATATCCACATGCAATTGTGGAGCAAAACCTGCAGTCCAATCCAACTAGGTAGTCCAAACAGTAACCCCACCCAACTATAAAACTCAAACTCCAGCCCCACTAAACCATGAGGTACAGCTGAGTTTCTCTACACCAACAATAAACTATCTGAAAAAGAAAGAAAGACAACAATTCCATTTACACTAGCATCAAAAACAATAAAATACTTAGGAATAAATTTAACCAAGGGGATGAAAAATATGTATACTGAAAACTGTAAATGTAGATGAAAGAAATTGAAGAAGACAAATATAAATGAAAACATATCGCATGTTCATGATTGGAAGGGTTAATTTCTTAAGATGCCCATACCACTCAAAGCAATATGAAGATTCAGTACAATCCCTATAAAATTTCAATGGCATTTTTACAGGTATATAAAACCCATCCAAATTTCAAATTAAATCATAAAAGACTGTAAATATTCAAAGAATTTTAAGAAAAATAAAGCTGGGGGCATCATACTTCCTGAAATGGATTTTTGTAAGACCTGAAACTGTAAAACTCGTAAAAGGAAACATAGGGGGAAAGCTCTGTGCCATTGGTCTGACAAATAATTTTTTTTATAAGACACCTAAAGCATAAGCAACAAAAGCAAAAATAAATAGGTGGGAAAAGATTAACCTGAAGAGCTTCTGCACAGCAAAAGAAATGATTTAAAAATGAAAAAGTAACCAATGGGAGAAAATATGTGCAAGTCATATATCTGATATGGGATCCAAAATATATAAGGAACTCATATACTTTAATAGCAAACTGACAAAAACTCAACAACTAATTTAAAATGGATGAAACACTTGAATAGACATTTTTCCAAAGAAGATGTATAAATGGCCATAAGGTACATGAAAAAGTGCTCAACATCACTAATCATCAGGGAAATGAAAATCAAAACCACAATGAGCTATCACCTGTGAGGACCACAATTATTAAAAAGACAAGAGATAACAAGTGTTGGTGAGGATGTGGAGCAAACAGAACCCTTGTCTACTACTGGTGGGGATGTAAATTGATACAGCCTCTATTGAAAACATTATGAGGTTCCTACAAAATTTAAAAATAAAGCTAACATATGACCCAAAACTCCCACTTCTAGGTATTTATACAAAGGAAAGTAAATAGCAAATCAGTATCTGGAAGAGATATCTGCACTCCCATGTTAATTGCATCCTTATTTCCAATAGCTAATATATGGAAACAACCTAATTGTCCACCAACAGATGAATGCATAAAGAAAATGTGGTGTATATATGTGCAATGGAATATTATTCATCCATAAAAAGAAGGAAACCCTGCCATTTGCAGCAACATGGATGAATTTTTTTTTTTATTTTTTTTTTAATGTTTTATTTATTTCTAGGAGAGAGAGAGAGACAGCGTGAGCAGGGGAGGCTCAGAGAGAGAGGGAGTCACAGACTGAAACAGGCTCCAGGCTCCGAGCTGGCAGTCAGCACAGAGCCCGACGCGGGGCTCGAACCCACGAACCGCGAGATCATGACCTAAGCGAAAGTCGGATGCTTAACCAACTAAGCCACCCAGGCGCCCCATAATGTTTTTCATTTTTGAGAGTAAACAGAGCATGAGCGGGGAAGGGGCAGAGAGAGGGAGACATAGAACATAAAGCAGGCTCCAGGCTCTGTACTGTCAGCACAGAGCCCAAGGCAGGGCTTGAACTCACAGAACTCACAAACCGCGAGAACATGACCAAAGCTGAAGTCGGACGCTTAACCAACTGAGCCACCAAGGTGCCCCAAGTCATTTATATTTTTAGAAGACTGACACTAATTAGATTTGCTCCTGGAAAATTAACCAAAGTCAAGATTTATTGCTGCTTTAGAATCATTAAATGCTGAAAAGAACTGTATGTACTGTATATACTCCTTATATATACAGTATGTACTGTATATACTCCTTATATATACAGTATGTACTGTATATACTCCTTTGTTCTAGTCACCCACTATTGCTCCCCACTATTCAGGCAAGAGAAGCAGACAGCTAAGTAGGAGGTCAGGTACTTAGAACTCATAGCAACTGGGAAAATTCCCTATGTTTCAGTACCTTAATTCATCCCTTCAGTTCACAGGTCAAATTGAGAAATTAGAAATAATGTGGTGACTCTTCCTCCCCTTTTTAAAAAATTTTTTTAAGTTTATTTTTCATTTATTGAGAGAGAGCTAGAGAGTAAGCAGGGGAGGGGCAGAGGAAGAGAGAGATAGAGAATCCCAAGCAGGCTCTGCACTGTCAGCACAGAGCCCAATGCAGGACTCAATCTCACTAACTATGAGATTATGACCTCGGCTGAAACCAAGAATCAGACACTTAACTGACTGAGCCACCCAGGTGCCCCAACTCTTCCCTCTTTTTAAATGAAAATATAACTTTCTCTGTTACATGAGCAAAATAATGCCTTCCATGGGAGGGGAAATTCAATTGTTAAGCACAAATGTTATT
>JAESUZ010002649.1:0-43403 GCA_017311185.1 Proteles cristata cristata
GGACCACGTCCGCCCCCTGCAGCCTGCCCCGCTGGAGAGCTCGCGCAGCGGCCGCCGTGCTGTGCTACATCAACCTCCTGAACTACATGAACTGGTTCATCATCGCAGGTGAGGAGGGAGGGCCCCAGGCCACTGCCCGCCCCCGTCCCGAAAACCGGCTTCTCCCGGAGCCGCCTTTGCAGCTCTCAGCCCTGGGTGGGGGGCGTTCAGCCAGGAGGGGCATCGAGTTCCCAGTGCAGCCCCAGGCGGGCGGATGCTCACCGCGTGGGTGCACGGGGGCAGGCGGGGAAGGCCCGCAGGTTGGGGGGGGGTGCCCAGAGGCTGGGGCAGCGGGGTGGCCTGGCTCAGAACAGCCAGGCGCTCCTGGGGCGGCAGCCGAGCGCAGACCTTGCACATTCCGACTTCCTTCCTGGAGGCCCCATGGCCAACCTGCTCTTCCTCTGGCTACACATTCACTTACTCGTTCCTTTATTCATTCGAGATTCATCCCTTTCTCTCTTCATCACGGATTCATCCAATACTGGCTGAATGTCCATTAACTGTGGGCTTGCAGACACAGGCGGGGCTGTGTCCGCTGCATCCTGGGCTCTAACAGCTACCTCGTGGGGCGGAAGGGGAGCTCGTCGCCAGGGCTCCTGCGAGGCCAAGGGGCCCACGGGCCCTCCTGGGGTACTCGGGGGGCGTCCGCAGCCACCCGAGGGGAGGACACACGCACCCAAGCCTGGCTCAGCCTCCCAGGGGCCGCTGTGCCCCGAACGGGATTCACACTGCAGACCCAGGGAGCTCGGGGGGTCGCAGAGCAGGGCAGCAGCTGCGCCGGGGGACAGAGCAGGCGGGTGGCCCCCGGCTCGTGACTGAGGGTTCCGGCAGGGCCGAGGAGGAAGCATTCGGGTTGGGTCTTGAAGGGCGAGCAAGTGGGGGTGTCGTTGGGTGAAGGGTCAGTGTGGGCCCGGGCACACGGGATGGAAGTGTGTGCGTGGTGCAGCAGGGAGCTGAGCTAAAGGCATCTTGGGGCTCGGGCTCTCTGCCGAGGCCATGGGGAGCCACAGACGATGTTTTGGGTGGGGGGGCCGCTCAGGTTGGTGCAGACAAGAGGGGGGTGGTCCTGAGGATCCTGCAGGGGCTGAGGGGGCTGAGGCTGGCCGGCCGGAGAGCAGGGCAGGGAGCGGGTGATTCTGGGGCTGGGGAGGCGCTTCCTCGTGAGCACTTCCTCCAGCCTCGGGGGCAGGGATGGAGGCCCGGAGAAGTGAAATCGCGCAGGCTGCTGGGGGCCGGGCCGGGGCAGCCAGGATACCCCGCGGGAAGCAGCTCTTTGGGGGCCGATGGCCTAGAGGTGAAAAGCAGGCAAAACCAGGGCCCAGTCCTCACTCAGGAGGATGGAGACCAGGGTGATCCATGGAATTTTCGTTTAGTTATTTACTCATTAGTGTTTATTTTTTCTCTCCAACGAATGTATCTTATTCACGTAATTAAATAAATTCATGTAATATTAAGAAGGGGGAGAAAGAGGGGGCGCCTCGGGGGCTCAGTCAGGTGAACGTCCGACTCTTGCTTCTGCTCAGGACATGAGCTCACCGTTCATGAGTTCGAGCCCCGCGTTGGGCTCTGCCCTGGGAGCCCGGAGCTGCCTGGGGGCCTCTCTGTCCCTTTCTCTCCTACCGTCCCCAGCTGGATCACTCGCTCGCTCTCTCTCAAAATACCAATAAATAAACTTAAAAAAAGATATTAAGAAGAAGGAAAGACATACAGAGTGGCGTCTGGGGCCAAAGCAAATGTCTGAGCAAAAGTCTCTTCACTGGTCTGATTCTTTGATCTTTGGTCCCCGGCTGGCGGGCCTCAGCCGTGCGGGGTGGGGCTGTGTGGCCGCTTCTGCAGGCGACACTTGGTGGGAGGGAGCCTCATCTGTGTGGCAGGGACGGTGACAGTCCCCAGGTCTTAGGGGAACAAGGCCTCGCCCACCTGGTCGCCGGGGAGACTGAGGACAGGGCAGAGGCGCCGCGCTAACTCCTGACGTGATGGCGCCCGCTCCTCCCTCTGTGTCGGGCTGAGTGCCCGTGGCTGCGGCCTGTGGTCCAGGACGGCCTTGGAGGCCTTTGGAGACACGCCTGGCGCGGAGCAAGGGGCTGCCGCCCCCAGGAGGCTGCCGAGGTTGGGCCTAAGCGGGGCCCCCACTCTGAAGCCGTCACCTGCGCCGTCATGACTGTCTGCTCTTGCGCCTGGAAGATCACACTTGTGTGTGCACATGGGAAGGCCAGGGCACGCGTGTCTGCACGTCTGTGCTCACGGGTGTGTGCGCGTGCCCGAGCAGGGCTGTGGTGTTGCGGTCCCAGCGATGTCCATGAATGCCGCGGTCTGGGGGGATGGGGCCTCAGTCGCCTGAGTGTCTGACTCTTGATTCTCAGCTCAGGTGGTGATCCCAGGGTCGCGGGATCGAACCCTGAGTCCGGCTCTGCGCTGGGTGAGGAGCCTGCTCCCGATTCTCTCTCTCCCCCTCTCCCCTGCTTGCTCACTCTTTTTCTCTCGAAAAATGAAAACGAACCAGAACAGAAACAAAACCACCCGCCTGGTAGTCTGAGTGAGCAGCTGTGGGGAGCCGCCCGTCACTCTGACAATAACGGCAGCCCTGCCTGCGAGCGAGTGCCAGCTGTGGGCGTGTCTGCGCGCACCGGTCAGTGTGCACGTGCGGGGGCTGCGCTCACACAGCTGTTTGTACGTGTACCTGTCTGCACGCCCGTGTCCCGGGGTGAGCGATCGTGTACGAATGTGCAGCCACACTTGGGCCCCCGCGGTGCGTGCCTCTGTGCGTGTGGACGTGCACCCGTCTCTCTGTGTGCCGGCCTCCCATCCGTGTGGCTGTACGCGTGTGTGGGACCGAGAGGGACAGCAGCCCGGAGTCACACCTGTGCTGGGCCCTGTCCCAAGTGCGAGGGCAGCCGCCCTCAGGGGCCCTGCGGGCTCCTCCCCGTTTCCTGAGCGCTGTCCGTCTGTCCACAGGTGTGCTGCTGGACATACAGAACTTTTTCCAGATCAGCGACCGCTATGCTGGTTTGCTTCAGACAGGTAAGCGGTGAGTCCCTGGCTCAGGGCCCCAGGCCGTGCTGAGGAGGGGGCCAGGCTGGGCCCCGCGGAGCCCCAGGCACAAAGGAGGGGACGCCGAGGAGGGTGGTGTTGGGCGTGAGGGCCAGTGCAGTAGGAGGAGAACGTGGGGGGAGCCCCAGGGCCTGCGGGTGTGAGCGCTGCAGAGGGACTGGGCAGGGGCTGGCGAAGGCCCCGAGCCTCAGGTCATGAGTGTGGCCTTGGTCCCTCACCCTGCTCAGCTCAGCTGGGGAACAGAGCCTGGCTGGGGCTGAGGAATGCTGACACGTGCCTCCCTCTATGGACCTGAAATATCTGGCCCCGAACTCAGACAGACAGACAGACATACGTACTTCCCACAGGGGGGGCTGGGCCCACAGGGCCTGCAGTCCAGCGGGGGGCCAGCCACCCCGTCCATCACAGTGGCACACATGCGCTCATGGTCACGGCACAGGATGCTCCTGTGTGCACACACCCGCGTGCACTGGCACCTGTGTGCCTCTCTGTGGCGCCTCCTGCCCGCCACCCCACCCCCCACCGGCCTACAACAACGGGACCCCTGGGGACACACAAACTTTCCCGGGGCTGCACAGGCAGAGCTCGGAGAGAGTCCACTCATAAACCCCCAAGCCCGTGTTTTTCTTTCCTAAAACAGACCTGCCCGAGAAAAAGCCCCTGGTTGTCTTTCCCACCTCACCCCTCCAAGCAGGAATCTGTCCCTCTTCCCTATTCTGTTTTCTGTAATTTTTTTAAAACAATTAATTTATTTTTTGAGAGACAGAGACAGAGCTTGAGCAGGGAGGGGCAGAGAGAGGGAGACACAGAATCCGAAGCAGCTCCAGGCTCCAAGCTGTCAGCACAGAGCCCGACGCGGGGCTCGAACCCACGAACCGTGAGATCATGACCTGAGCCAAAGTCGGATGCTTAACCGACTGAGCCCCCAGGCACCCCCCCTATTCTGTTTTCCTTCGGTGCCCGGCCCTGGGGTGTAGAAGGCTCCAGGGTGCCGCACAGAGGGCACCCCTCCTGGATGCTTGGCTGCGTGGAAGGCTGTGGAAGCAAAGCAGAGATGGTGTCAGTACAAACCCACTGAGGGTGTTTCCTCCAGGCCGCAAACCCATGGCCAAGGGCCAAGTCTTATCTGTCTTCCTGCTGGCGTGACAGTCTCCTCTTTATCTGCGATTTAGAATTCAGAAGTTAGATGTTGTCTCAGGGATGGGTGTCGACACATTTATTTCAAATATTTTTGAAATATTTGATGTCTTTCTTACAGGCAATCAGTCTGATTTGTTGGATTGATTTGGCGAATAAAGACTGGCTTGCTCATCAGAGCAATGTCCGTAGATGGGAGCAATGTCCGTAGATGGGAGACACTTCCCATAAGTGGGACGAACGCATCTGTAGCCCCAAGGATTTAGATGAAAATAATAGTGTAAAAAATACAACAACGATGGAAATCACATCCTTAGCAATTATTTAAACTTAGGATGAAAAGGTTTTCGGTGTTGGCTGAAAACACGTGAAGGGGCACATAGTTCTACAAGCTTCTTCAAACGGCCCCGGGGGAAAGGAGCCGGCAGATCACCGCTCGCGTCTCAGGGCCGAGGTGCTGGCCGCCCAGTCACTTCTGTAGCCAGAGTGAGGCCATCTCGGCTCAATACCCCCAACCTTCTAGATTAAACAGATAGTGGTAGGTGAGTCAAAATGTGCCTTCCGTGGTCCTCTCCCTGGTGAACAGGATTATTACTACACGGCCCTGATAAGTGAGGAAGGAGTCTGTGCAGGTGAGAGAGAGAGTGAGAGAGAGTACGGGCACATATGTGTGTGAGTGTGTCGAGGGGGTGTGCGTGTGCCCGTGAGTGTGTCCGGGGGTGGCTGAAAGAAGGCCAGCAGCACAAAGGGCATGTGGGGTGGACGGCCAGGGTCTCCAGTGACCTCAGGCTAGTCTTCGCCTTTCTGGGTTGCCATGAAATGGTCTAAGACCCACCCTGTGGGTGAAGCAGGGAGGGAGCCTCTGACCAGGAGAGGGCGTGGCTGAGCTGTACGAGTGGGGCAGAGGGTGGGGGTCAGCAGTGGTCAGAACACCCCCTCCCGAAGGGACAGACTGGCTGTCGGGGTTAGTTCATCAATTAATAATATTTAGTGATGTGGCCTTTACCATGTGCCCGACACTATCTCAAGTGTTTTGTGATATTAACTCACTTAATCGTTACAACAATCCCACGAGGCAGGAGTTGTTATTATGCTCATTTTACGCATGACAGACCTGACGCACAGAGAGGCTGTGCAGCTTGCTGCAGGTCACACAGCTGGGATCACATCCAGGCAGCTTTCTGTGGAGCCCTTCCCTTAACCCCTGCTCCTCGTTACGCCCATGTGTCTTAGAAGTCATCTGAATTTGGGGACGCTATAGGAGCAAGACAGTGTGTGTGCGAGTGTGCCTTCCTTTGCGGGCGATGTTCTCCACTTCAGGGCATCTGTGGGTTTAAGGTGTGTATATCCTATGAAGGATCCCTGCCTCAAATCTCATAAAAGTATTAGAAGATTTGGGGAAGCATTTTTATAGCCCTTGGGCAGAGAAGAAATGCATTAAGAAGACAAGAAACATTCCCTGCCAGGGGCGTGGCGGTGAATTTGACCATACCAAGGTAAACTAGCTGAACTCTTCCGTACAAACTATAAATGCAGTTAGTAACAGCAACGGATGACATTTATTAGGCAGTTACATAAAGCTAATCACTGCCTTTTATCTGCTTAACTTTATTGAATCTCAGTAACTTTCCACAGGAAGCACAATGCTGTCTCATTATATCGTTGATTCAAGGGGAACAGAAGAGTTAAGGAATTGGCCCAAGGTCACACAGCTGAGCAGTCAGTGGGTCAGGATGTGAGCCCAGAATTTGCATTTTAAATCCTTAAAATAAATGTAAAGGCCTGGGAGAAATTATTTGCAATTCCCACAAGGGCCCAAGAGGGAAATGGGCAGAAGGTATGAGCACAGGAAGTGACATCAGGACAATGCAGATTAAAACATCCGCGAGACACCGTCTGCGCTTCAACCATTAAAAAGAACAAAAATAAAGTGATTGATTGATCACATCAAATGTCCGCAGGGGAGCCGGCTTCGCTTCTGCCCGAGTGTAAATGTCTACAGCCTTCTCGGAGGCCTCTTTTGGGGGCAGCTATTAAAACTCTAAACGTCACTGGCACCAAAGACCATTCTCTGTGGAGTATTAGGTCGAACCATATTAAATTGCCGTATTTTTTGTAGGTCAACACTGGCCTAATTTCTGCAAGTGCGTTCAGCTCAACCTACACCGGAGTGGGCGGGGCGTAGTGGGCGGGGCTGGAAACAATGAGCCGACAAGTGTGGACGCTCATTAGGCTCGGGCAACGTCAATCATGCGCGCTCAGCGAATGCAGGCGCAGGCGTGGGGCGGGGCCTCGGGCGGAGGCGGGGCCAGGCCGCCCCGCGCACCTGCGGGAGCGGGAGGTGGCGGACACGCCCCCTCTGCGGGTGGAGACGGTTCAGGTGAGCGGCCGCAGGCGAGGGTGCCAATCCGCTAGGGCGCAGAGGCGTGCGAAGCGTGGCGGTTTCTTTGTCTTCACAGCGTAGCAAACGCGTTCATTACTCCTGTGTCCGATTAAGAAGGGTTTCCTTCATAAAGTGGTACAAACGTAACCGACATTGTCAGAGGAAGGTTCTACCTTAGGAAAACTAGGCCTTTCCAGCCTCCAGGACAGACTGCGCTCGGTCTACGCCCGCAGGTCTGCACAGCAGACCCGGGCCCCGCAGGTCTGTCTGCACAGCAGGCCCGGGCCCCTCAGGTCGCACAGCAGGCCACGGACCCCGCAGGTGTGTCTGCACAGCAGACCCGGGCCCACTTGGGTCCCACAGCAGGCACGGGCCGCAGTCTGTCTGCACAGCAGACCCGGAGCCCCTCAGGCTCTGCACAGCAGCCCCGGGCCTCAGGTCTACACAGCAGGCCCGGGCCCCGCGGGGCCTGCACACAGGTCCGGGCCCGCGGGCTGTCTGCACAGCAGGCCCGGGCCCCTTGAGTCTACACAGCAGGCCCCGGGCCCACAGGTCTACACAGCAGGTCCGGGCCCGCGGTGTGTCTGGCCACAGCAGGCCCGGAGCCGCAGGTGTGTCTGCTGGCAGGCCCGGGCCCCGCAGGTCTGTCTACACAGCAGGCCCGGGCCCCTCAGGTCTGCAGCAGAGCCCGGGCCACTGGAGTCTACACAACAGGCCCGGAGCCTGGGTCTGTGTCTGCCACAGCAGGCCCGGAGCCCACTGAGTCTACAGCAGGCCCGGACGGTGTCTGCACAACAGGCCCGGGCCCCACTGGGTCACAGCAGACGGGCCCCGCAGGTCACTACACAGCAGGTCCGGGCCCGCTTGGGCTGTGTCTGCACAGCAGACGGGCCCCGCAGGCTCTACACAGCAGGCCCGGGCCCATGAGTCTACACAGCAGGTCTGGGCCCATAGTGTGTCTGCACAGCAGGCCCGGGCCCGCGGGTCTGTCTACACAGCAGGCCCGGGCCCCTCAAGGTCTGCACAGCAGGCCGGGCCTGAGTCTACACAGCAGGCCCGGGCCGGCAGGTCTGTCTGCACAGCAGACCCCGGGCCCTGCAGGTCTGTCTGCCTCAGCAGGCCCCGGGCCCCTTGGGTCTGTCTGCACAGCAGGCCCAGGCCCACTGGGTGTGTCTGCACAGCAGCCCCGGGCCGCAGGTCTACAGCAGGCCCGGGCCCCGCGGGTCTGTCTGCACAGCAGGCCGGAGCTCCGCAGGTCTGCACAGCAGGCCCGGGCCCACTGGGTCTGTCTACACAGCAGGCCCGGGCCCCGCAGGTGTGTCTGCACAGCAGGCCCGGGCCCCGCAGGTGTGTCTGCACAGCAGGCACGGGCCCCGCAGGTCTACACAGCAGGCCCGGGCCCCGCAGGTCTGTCTGCACAGCAGGCCCGGGCGGGCCTCCGTTGCCTGCGCCACCGTCCCCGCGCCTCCCCCATCCCGTCCCCAGCAGGGGTGCGACAGCAGGCGTGGGGAGGGGCAGCTCTGCAGAGATGGGGGCCGGGGGGCTGGCGAGCACCCAGCACTGGCGGCCCCATCTCACGGCGAGCCTGCAGCAGAGCTGGGATTTGAGCTGGCCCGGCTACACCCCCTTCCCAAGTCCCCCGACGCGGGGGCCTCCACCCGCTGCCAAGGTGCCAGCTTTGCGGCCCCTGGGCCAGGCCCTCGGCGCGCCCACCACCATGGGGGGTGCACGCGGCCCCTGCCTGTGCCCCCCAGTCTTCGTAGGTTGCCTGCTGCTGTCTGCACCTGTGTTCGGCTACCTGGGCGACCGGCACAGCCGCAAAGCCATGCTGAGCACTGGGATCCTGCTCTGGTCAGGGGCGGGCCTCTCCAGCTCCTTCATCTCCTCCCAGGTTGGTGCCCTCATCCCTGCCAGGCCCCGTGCACTCCCCCCGCCCCCCTTCCCGTTAAAACATGGGTGGGCCTGCCTCTGTCCATTCTGGGCTCCGGGCTGGCTGCAGCGGCGCCTTCCAGGGCCTAAGAGGACCCCTTAGACTCTCTCAGCGGGAGCCTTCCTCTCCTGCCTGTGTGGGGTGGGTGGGGGGGCGGCTACTGTCTGGGGGGCCTGGCCTGGCCGGCCAAGGAGCTGCCCAGAAAAAGGGCTCCTTTGGGCGGTGGGGGGAGGCAGTATCTGCAGGCGCCAGCAGGGGGCGCCCGCGTGATGTGGGGACCCGGGCTGGGAGGGTGGCGGGCGTCTTTAAGCCCTGCTCCCCTCCTCTGCCCCTGGGGGTGCCTGTCACCAGGACCTGGGGCCTCTGACGCGGCTCCCTCTGGTTCCTCACCCCGAGGGCGATCTTGGCGCTCACTGGGGTGTTATGCCTGCCTGCCCAGTACTCCTGGCTCTTCTTCCTGTCCCGGGGAGTCGTGGGCATGGGCTCCGCCAGCTACTCCACCATCGCGCCCACCGTGCTGGGCGACCTCTTCGTGAGGGACCAGCGGACCCGGGTGCTGGCCATCTTCTACATCTTCATCCCCGTTGGAAGGTTGGTGCCACGCAAGACCCTCCTCCCCAGGTGATAAACTGAGGCCGAAAGGAGCCGGAATAGTCTGGGCTGGGGCTAGGAGGCATCAGACAAGGAGGGCTCCTTCCTTGCTGTGTCCCTTCCCTTCTGGGCCTCGGTTTCCTCATCTGTAAAGAGGGGGCAAGAACAGTGGCTGATGGGCTGTGTTGTGGGTTCGAGGTAATAAAGATGCTTCCTCCCCCGGAGGACGCCTGGGAAGCCTGCTTGGGGAGGTGTGTGGGGCTGAGGCAGGCACCCCTGGGTGGGGGAGGCCAGAGCAGATTTGCAGTCCGGCCCCTGAGCTCTGACCAGGTTTCCTGGAATCTCCTGACTCAGGCGGGGCTGAGCCTCAGGTCCTCAGATAGGGAGGCAGGGGCAGCGGTGCTGGGGAAGGGCCCAAAGCCGGAGGTCACCGGTGACCTGACCAAGGGCAGTGGACATCTGGGCCTCACATGGCTCCCTTTTCCCGTGACGGGGCTGCGAGCAGCAGAGAGCCAGCCCCTTGGGGTGGGGCGCCCCGGCTCAGGCTGGCCTTGCAGGCCTGGGCCTGGCCCCTCACCCCCGGGTGCCCTCGTCCTTGCCCTCTCCCCCACGCCCCTCCCCCGCCCACCCCCTGCCCACCCTCTGTTGCAGTGGCCTGGGCTACGTGCTGGGCTCGGCTGTGTTGCAGCTGACAGGGAACTGGCGCTGGGCCTTCCGAGTGAGTCCAGCCCCCTTTTTCTTCCTCTGACCCCCCTGGGCCGGCAGGGACTTTCCAGCCTCCAGTGGCCTTCGCCACTTGGCACGGTCGCTGGCGCCACGGGGGGCGGTCAGGCATTGGCAGCTTCAGACATTTGACGGAACATGAACCGTGGAGGTCACGGCCCTGGACTCAGACGCTGGCTGCTGGGTCCGCTCATGCCGTGCGCTCAGGCGCGAGGTCTGCAACGGGGTGGAGAGTGCGCTTCCTCCTGGAATCCTGGGGGGGGTGGACAGCCCGGGGCCAGGACACCCCAGGCTGGAACTGGCCTGGCAGGCGGAGGTGGTGAGCACCCTGGTCCGGAGCGGCTCCCAGAACCCCCAAGAGTGATTACTGGACAATCCCAGGGGGACCTTGCTCCCCAGAGACGCCGCGCTCCTAGGGGTGAGGGGTGAGGGGCAGCCAGGGAATGAGCCTCCTGCCCCACCCCCAGGGCACAGGGCCTCCCGGAGCCTGGGCCACGTGGTTCAGCCGCTCGCAAGCCCTCCTGGGTTGTGGGGGTTTATACGTGGCCCTGACACCCCGGGCCGCTCGTTCCCAGGTCACGCCCTGCCTGGAAGCCATGGCCCTGATCCTGCTTATGGTGCTGGTTCCGGACCCTCCCCGGGGAGCTGCTGAGAAGCAGGAGGAGGTGGCCATGGGGGGCCCGAGAGGCAGCTGGTGTGAGGACGTCAGATACCTGGGGACGAAGTGAGTGTCCCTGCTCCTCCCTGCATGTCACTGAAAGCCCCGTCTGTCCCGGCATTGCGGACCTGCCTCTCTCCGCCTCCAGGGAGCCCTCCCTGACTGTCCCAGTGTTCACAGCCTTCTTCCTTCTCTGAGCTCCCACTCACCAGCTGAGGTGCCTCTCCTTTGCCAGGCGGCCCCCTGCGCCTGCCTGCCTGCCGCTGTGACAGAATGGGGACCGGAGGGGAGGGAGGCAGGCGGAGCGAGGTCTGCCAGAGCCTTATCCCCGAATGACCTGACACTTGGAACCTCACTCCCCTCATTTATTCAATGGACATAATTCTCCCCGGGTTGCCCGGAGGATGCTGGGAGTTAATCACTCACCTCCGCAAGCCCCGTGGGAGTGCGTCCATTCTGTTCCAGGCATGGGCGGGGAGGCGGCCGCGTGACTGACTGGAATGTGGGGTGCGGACAGGCCCCAAAAGTCTTTGATACGGAGCCACGCGACCCCTGGGGGCACCGGGAGGAAGGTGGGGGGCAGCGGGGCAGCTTCCTGCAGGGCGTGCTCTTGGGTCCGGGCCTTCTCGCCGGGGTGGGGGGGAGAGCAGGGGGGAGGCCCGGCAAGAAGGGGGGTGGGGGGGCCCGGGTGTCCGGGAGGGGGAGCAGTGACGGGGGCAGGCGGGGTGTCAGCCAGGGCGCTTTCTCTTGCAGCTGGAGCTTTGTGTGGTCGACCCTTGGGGTGACTGCCATCGCCTTTGTGGCTGGAGCCCTGGGCTTCTGGGCCCCCAGATTTCTGTTCGAGGCCCGTGTGGTGCACGGACTGCAGCCTCCCTGCCTCCAGGAGCCGTGCAGCGGCCAGGACAGGTGAGGGCCAGCGCACACCCCTCCCTGCCGCGGCCCGGGGCCCGGGGCCTCCGGGCGGGTAGCCGCAGACGGCAGCCTGGCCCCCCTGGGCCTCGGCTTCTCGGCTCCCGGCTGCTGTGGTCCGAGAGGCCGCTGGCGGGGGGTGAGGCGTCTCAGCCTCCTGAGTGTGTCCCCCTCCCTCCCTGGGGCCCAGAGGGCGCCCTGTGATTTCCTCAACGTCCCGGGCCGAGCCGGGCCCTCTGCCCGCGGCTCCCTTCCTTCTTCCCACCCTGACTTCTTAAACCTGAACATTAGCTGAGCATCTCGCGTGAAGAACACCCTGAGCTATTGTAGTAACAAACCGGATTATTCCTGTTGCAAACGAGGACGTGGAAGATCGGAAAGTTAAGTGGCTCGTCCAAGCCACGCACCGCGGGTGGCGGCGGCGGCGGCGGGTTCAAGGCCGTCTGAGCCGAAGCGGGCGCTCTTTGCGTCTGGAGACGCCGCTTACATCCCGGAGGCTTGCGCCTCTGCGCTCCTAGCTGGGAGCACCTCCGGGAGCACCTCCGGGAGCACCTCTGGGAGCACCTCCGGGAGCACCTCCGGGAGCACCTCCGGAGCGCTCTGGGAGCACCTCTCTGGAGCACCTCTGGGAGCAGCTCCGGAGCTTCTGGGAGCGCCTGGGAGCGCCTGGGAGCACCTCTGGGAGCACCTCTGGGAGTACTCCGGGAGCGCCTCTGGGAGCGCCTGGGGAGCACCTATGGGAGCACCTCTGGGACCACCTCTGGGAGCACCTCCGGGAGCACCTCTGGGACCACCTCTGGGAGCACCTCCGGGAGCATCTCCGGGAGCACCTCTGGGACCACCTCTGAGCACCGGGAGCATCTCTCCGGAGCACCTGAGCGCCTGGGAGCGCCTGGGAGCACCCTCTGGGAGCACCTCTGGGAGCGCCCTCTGGGAGCACCTCTGGGTGCACCTGGACCACCTCTGGGAGCACCCTCCGGGCACTCTGGGACCACCCTGGGAGCACCCTCCGGGAGCATCTCCGGGAGCACCTCTGGGAGCTCTGGGAGCGCCTCGGGAGCACCTCTGGAGCACCTCTGGGAGCGCCTGGGAGCACCTCTGGTGCACCCTGCACCTTCGGGAGCACCTCCGGGAGCACCTTGGAGGGAGCACCCTCCGGGAGCATCTCTCCGAGCACCTCCGAGCAGGGCACCTCTGGGAGCAGTTCCGAGCACCCTCTGGAGCAGCTCTGGAGCTTCCGGGAGCACCTCCGGGAGCACCTCCGGGAGCACCTCCGAGAGAGCAGTTCTGGGAGCACCTCCGGGGAGCAGCTCTGGGAGCACCTCCGGAGCACTGCACCTCGGGGAGCGCCTCGGGGAGCACCTCTGGGAGCACCTCTGGGAGCACCTCGGGGAGCGCCTCTGGGAGCGCCTCGGGGAGCACCACCTCCGGGAGCACCTGGGAGCACCTCTGGGAGCACGGGAGCACCTATGGGAGCACGGGAGGGAGCCGCGAATGCGTGAATGGCTGGATCACACGGATCGTGCTGACAGCCAGGCTGTCGCCTCCCTGGAGACGAAGGCTGAGCCCTAGAAGCCCCCCACGGCTTGACCTGGGGACACAGGACTCGCACGTGTCTAGCCTTCCCTGGCTGTGCACCCCGGGGCAACTCAGTCCCTTTGTCAGAGCGCGAGGCCCCGTGTCCAGACGGGTTCCCTGGGCCACACGCCCTCCCGGGCTCCAGGACGCCCCTTCCTGCCTCGCCCCTCGGGGGCTGCTGGTGCTCCGTGGCTTGTGGCCGCGTCCCGTCTCCACAGCCACGGTCACGTTGCCTTGACCCGTCGTCTGCCGTCTCCCTCCACTTCCCTCTTATAGACACGCTGGCGATTACCTGGGGGGCCCCCCGAATGGCGGGGGCGCTCTCCCCATCTCAGGGCCCTTCATGCGATCACACTCACAAAAGTCGGCTGTGCCACGTAAGGTGACAGCCCGGGTCCCAGAGATTCGGGCGTAGACGTCTCGGGGGCACTGCCCAGCCCGCCAGAGCAGGTGGAAGGTCCCAGTGTTGGGGTGCTGCGTAGACCTCAGCTACTAACACGCCCTCTCTGGGCAGGGTAGGCCTCACGGTGAGGGTTCGGCCGGAGCAGGAAGCTTCAGGACACACGGTGCCGGCTGAGCCCCTGGGAGAACGTCCAATGCTCAGACCCGGCCCACGTGGAAGGAGCTTTATGGGGGTAGTGAGCTTCCTGCCCCCTGGGGCATGTAAGGAGGAGTTGGACGGCTGCTTGCCAGGGCGCTTCTACAGAGGGTCAGCAGTGAACTTGCAGGACATTAAGGACCCTCCTGGCCCTGAGAGCCCGATCCTGGGAAGATCTCGTGGGTTGGGGGTGGCTTGGAACCCGGGTCTGTCCCCTGCACCGGGGCCAGTGGAGGGCCCTCCCTGAATAATCCATGCTGAGTCTCGGGAAGGTCTCCAGAGCCTGCCTGGGCCAGCGCAGACCAGAACTCCACGGTGGATAGCATTCCTCGGGATCGGGGTCACTTGACTGGGCTTGAAGGCTGGGAAGGTTCGCGGGGACCTTCACGCTGCCTAAGGACACGCTTGCGCGTCAGGAAGCCCGGGCCGAGCCCGTGAGGGGCTGTGTGACTTGCCGCAGGTCCCTGCCCTCTCTGGGCTCTGCACTCTCTCCTGTAAACCCAGGGACGGGCCGCGTGTCCTAGGCCTGTGGGGTGGGTACGTCGTCACAGAAGCCACTTAGACGAAGGGCGGGCTTTGTGCGGCGTCCTTCTGCTCTGGGGGACGGCCCTCAGCCTCCCATGCCGGAACCATCCGTGCGCTTCCGGGAACGTTTGGGCCGGGAGGGGAGGCTGGCAGCCGGAGGGGGGGTGGGGGCGGTGGCGCCCCAGGCCGGGGGAGCAGGAAGCAGGGGCGAGTCCCGAGATCCCGCGGTCCTTTGTGCAGAGGGAGGGGTGGAGAGAGAAGGCCAGATGCCGCACGGGCAGCGGGGGCCGGTCCACGGAGCCGGCCTGAGGACAGCAGGGGCCACCGATGGCTGGAGAGGCCCTGACTACATCCGGCCTGCGTGCTGGTCAGCCCCACTTTGAGCCCCTTTAAAATTTTTTAAAAGTGTTTTATTATTTCTGAGACAGAGTGAGAGAGAGAGAAAGAGAGAGAGAGGCAGCGTGAGCAGGGGAGGGTCAGGGAGGGAGGGAGACACAGAATCCGAAGCAGCTCCAGGCGCCGAGCTGTCAGCACAGAGCCTGACGCGGGGCTGAACCCACGAACCGCGAGATCATGACCTGAGCCGAAGTCGGACGCTTAACCGACTGGGCCCCCAGGCGCCCCTTTAAGAGGAGGCTTGGGAGGACAGGTGGGCACCCGGAGCCTGGCTCTGCCGCTGCCCGTCAGCTGAGCAACCTCCGTGTAGCCTTCCTCGGCCTCGGCCTCCCCTCTGCCCGGAATTCCGGGCCGGGCCGACGAGCGGTCCACTCACACTGCCCTCTGGCCCTCCAGGTTCGCTGCTGCCAGTGTAGACTAGGGCGCGCCTGCTTCTGCCCTCCAGGGACCCGCGGGCTAGTGAGCGGCCTTGATGGCAGACACAGGAAGCTGACCTGGGAACTGGCGGGGGTGAAGGCATCGGCCAGGGGACGGGGGAAGGCGTCTCCAGAGAGGGGATGTTGCGATGGGTCGTGGAGGCTGAGTAGGAGTTCGGTGGGCAGGAAAGCTAGTGAAGAGGGTCCAGATGGAGGAAAACAGTATAAAGTGTGGACAAAGCCAGTGTGGGCGCAGAGGCTGGAGCTGGACGACCGGCTTGAGCCCAGGGTCAGACCACGGGGGGCCACACAGGCTGCAACGAGTTGGCACCAGACCCAGTGGGGGGCTGATGGCTGGTGGGTCCCGGAGTAGAGGGGCGGCCGGAGACCTCCCCCCGGACGAGGCGGGAGTGGAAAGGGAGGGTCCTGAGGAGGAAGGAGGGGAAGGGCCCCACGGCCACACCCCTGTCGGCACCGGGGCCTGAGCCCAGGCCAGGGCGGCCGCACCCCCACCCGGCGCCCACCCCTGCTCTGCTCTTTCCCATCAGCCTGATTTTCGGGGCACTGACTGTCGCGACCGGCATCGTTGGAGTTGTCCTCGGGGCGGAGGCTTCACGGAGGTACAAGAAGGCCAACCCCCGGGCCGAGCCCCTCGTCTGCGCCTGCAGCCTCCTCGCGGCGGCCCCCTGCCTCTACCTGGCTCTCATCCTGGCCCCAACCACGTTCCTGGCCTCCTATGTGAGTGGTGGCCCCGGGCGGGGCGGGGGGCGGGGGCGCCCGTTGGCGTGGGCCGACGCTGTGCCAGGTTTTACGTACATTATGTTGATGGCTCCTTCCAGGGCGCTCACTACCCCCATTTTACAGATGCATAAACGGAGGCTTACCAAGAGGGGCACAGCTAGGGAGGAGCAGAACTGGATTTGAGCCTGAGCCTTTCTGACTCTGAGCCACCGGTTAAGGCTGTGACGGGAGGCGGTGGGGCTCGTTTGTTCCCGGGATGTGCCCTGAACCCCAGGGGGGCCAGGGTGACGGGCGAGGGGGCGAGGCCCGGATCGGGCGTGGCCCGTGCCGGCAACGCGGGAAAGGCGTCAAGCTGATGCTTCCTCGCCTTCCAGGCTCTATTCCGTCACCCTCCCCACCCCCACCCCGTGCGCCCCGCACCCGCCTCCTCCTGTGAGGCCCAGCTCCTTCTCCAGAAGCCTTTCCAGACCGTTCCACGCCGTGTCAGAATTCGCCGTCCCCGCTCGGGCTCCACGCGTGCTTGGGTCCCTCGGGCTCCGGGGTGTGCGGCGGGGCTGGCGCACGACGGCCACACGGCCGTGCTCAGCAGCGGCCCGGCCCCCGAAGCCCCCGCCAGACGGCCTCCCCCGCCGTCCCAGGCCCTGGGGACCCGCACGGCGACACAGACGGCCCTGCACGTGCGTGGGCTTCACCGGGCAGACGAGGGTCGGGGGCAAGTCCCCGGCAGTGCCGTCGGCCCCCTGCCCGCGGCTGGAGCCCGGTCGTGCCCGTGACCTGCTCCCCGGAGTCAGCGCTCTGGTCCTGCCTCCGGGTCGTGTCCGTCCAGGCCCGGAAGCTGCACTGGGGGGGGAGCCGTGGCCGCTGGGTCCTTCTCCGCCCACCTGCGCCCCGGTCCCCGGCGGGCGGGAAGGACGGCCTCAGACGGGCACACAGTGCCGGCCCAGAGCTGGCTGTGCCTCCTGGTGCCGGAAGCCCACACGCTGCTGAGTCCTGTCTTGGGGACGCTCTTTGGAGCCTGGCGCTGGCAACGCGACGCGGTCACTCCGTCCTCCACGGCCTCCTGCCTGGACCCGCCGCCGGGCCTCCCCGCTGTGGCCCTCAGGCCTGTCTCCTGTGCCTGGCGTCTGTCCGCCCTGGGTGCCCTCAGGGGGGCCTCGGGCTGGCCCCCGCGCGCCCCTGGGTGACATGTCACGGTGCCCCCGCGTGCCCGGCGGGAGCTCCCCTCAGGCGGCCCGAGCGTTCCCTCTACAAGCCGGGGGGCGGGGGGCGTCCCAGGCCCTCAGGTCGGCTGGGCTGTTAGCACCGTGTTCTGCACGTGCTCCCGTGGACCCTCCCTGAGCCTCGTGGGGAAGGGCCTTCTCACCCCCACTCACAGATTGGAAGACTGAGGCCCGGAGACAGAACACAGATGGCGGGACGGGCAGAGCCAGAAGTCAGCCTGCGGCTCCACGGCCCGTGTCCTTCGTGCCGCGCTGACCCCGTCGCCCCAGGGGAGGCACGGAGCCTGGCTTACACTGGGCGCTGCTACGTGCCCGGGCGCCTCCTGGCGTCCGGCCGAGGGAGCCGCAGCCGAGTGGGGACAGCGTCCCAGGTGCTGGGGGCCGCGTGGGCCTGACCTCACAGCGGACGGAGGCCCGTCCAGGCCACTCTGCGTCCGCTGGGCCCGGCCCCCCGCCAGCTCTGCTTCTGCCACCACGCTCCTTGGCTCTGGGAGGCGGCTCCTTGGCGGTGTCAGGGGACACAGCTGTCCCCCCCTGCAGCTGGCGCGCCTCCAGGGCCGGATGGCTCGTCTACAAGTGACATTGCATCCTGGCGGACAGAGCTGGAGAGTCTCTCCTCTGGGCCTGCTGCAGGGGTGAGGGGCTGCGGGCGGACAGCAGGCAGGCCCGGGGCGCGTCCTTTGGATGCTGGGAAGCGGCTCCCTGCTGTGACCTGTGTGTGGGCCTGGCGTGGGACCCGGCGGCACCAGGCCGGCAGCCAGGCTCCCGCCTTCCAGGAGCAGCGTGGAACCTTCCGGGCCTCCTGAGCAGAAGCCCCTCCGTGGCGCCGTCTGTGCATCTAACCGATGTTCTGGCTTGAGACTCGGGCCCTCCGCCCGACGTGCTGGCTCGTGCCGTCTGCCTCTCCGGGACGGGCGCCAGGAGCCCCTTCCTGGTCTGCTCCCCTTCGCACCGCCAGCGACACCGCGGACATTCAGGGGCCCCAGGCGCCTCTGGAACTGAGCCCAGCTCCTCCCGCAGTGCTCGAAGCCCCTGGTGACTCCCCGACCAGCCGTGTCCCCTGCAGTGTGACACCAGGGCGCCTCCTGGTCCCCTCGCCCTTCCAGCCAGCCCTCCCTCAGCTCCCTCCCCACCCCTCCTCCAAGGAGCCCTCCGGGATTGCGCCCTTCCCCCCAACTCCTGCTCTCTGCGAGGTCTTCCTTAGGCCATGGTTCCTTATGCTCTGACCCCTGTCCCGGCCTAGGGGCCTGGGGGGCCCCATCTTCCTCTGCTCTCGGCCCGAAGCAGCACCAGGCACTTGGGGGCGGGTGTCACTGCTTGGTGAGTGGATGGCTGTGCAACCAGCCACTCGTATCGTTCATTTATTTTTTATATTTCATTTAAAAAATTTTAATGGTTATTTATTTCTGAGAGAGAGAGAGACAGTGTGAGCAGGGGAGGGTCATAGAGAGAGGGAGACACAGAATCCAAAACAGGCTCCAGGCTCTGAGCTGTCAGCTGAGGTCGTGACCTGAGCCGAAGTCGGACCCTCAAACGACTGAGCCCCCCAGGCGCCCCAACAAACACTTCTCAAGGGCCTGGATAGCGTGTGCTGGTTTAAGTGCCCCGGATTCAGCAGCGGATAGGAGACAAAAACCTCTCCGTCTTTGGGGGGTGCACATTGTCGCCGAGGGAGACGGTGCAGCCAGGGCGGTCGAGGTCACCTCCCGAGATTTCAGACGGTGCTGCGCTCAGGATACAGAGGTGGCGGCGAGATGGGCGGTGTGGGGCTGGATTTACCGGCGTGGCCGGGCTCCCGAGGAAGTGCTGTAGGTGGACGGGGGCTGGTGTGGGGGCAGGGGGGCCGGACGGCACTGTGGGGCCGGGAACAGCGTGGTCTGTGCGGAGCGACAGACAGGCGCACAAAGGGTGGCGGGGCCAGGGGTTCAGGGCCCGTGGGCGGCTGCGGGCAGGGGTTGCACTGAGGAGGGGGCGTCTGGCTCCCGTTTTCTGCGTCTGCAGAGAGGGTCCTTGTCGATCCGCCCCAGCGCGCTGCCTGGGATTGGCCAGCCTGGCATTCCCGGCGCGGAGCCTCGCTGGGCGGGCGGCCGGGTGTGCGTGGCGCTGACCGGACCCGCCGGCTTCCTGTGTCTGTGCTCACCCGGGGTGTGGCCTCCGGGTTTGGCATCAGGAGAACGGCCCGTGGAACGTGTTGACAAGTGTTTCTTCTTCTTTGATTTTCTGGAAGAGTTTGGGAAGGACTTGTGTTCATTCATCTTTAGACGCTTTTAGAATTCACCAGTGAAGCCATCTGGTTCTGGGCTTTTTGTTTTGGGAAGTTTTCTGATCACTGACTCAATATTTACTTGTTATAGATCAGTGAAGGCTTTTTATTTCTTTTTATGTCATTTTTGATAGTTGGCGGCTTTCTGCGAATCCGTGCCTTTGTCCAGGTTTCTGATTCATTGGCGTGTGGCTGCGGGTAGTGTTCCCTTTGCCCTTTTCCGCTCTCGGCTCCGTGGGGTCGGCGGGTGGGCCTGTTCCATTTCCAGTTTTAGGAACGTGAGTCTTCTGTTCTTCCCCCCGGTCCCCGTCGCTAAAGCTCGTCCCTCGTGCTGCCAGCTTTGGCTTTATTGATTTTCTCTGTTGTTCTGTTATCGGCTCACGTTTCGTGGAATCAGCCCAGCTTCTGTGGAGACACGTGTGGGCGCTGCCCCTCCCGGCGGGGCTGGCGTGGGCCTGGCTGCTGCAGTGGAGGTGGGTGCAGAAGTGGGTAGGTCCCAGGAGAAGTGGGTGGGTCCCATTGGGAGTGGGTGGGTCCCAGGAGAAGTGGGTGTGTCCCAGGGGGAGTAGGTGTGTCCCAGGGGGAGTGGGTGTGTCCCAGGAGAAGTGGGTAGGTCCCAGGAGAAGTGGGTGGGTCCCATTGGGAGTGGGTAGGTCCCAGGGGGAGTGGGTGTGTCCCAGGGGGAGTGGGTGGGTCCCAGGGGAGTGGGTGGGTCCCAGGAGGAGTGGGTGGGTCCCATTGGGAGTGGGTGGGTCCCAGGAGAAGTGGGTGGGTCCCATTGGGAATGGGTGGGTCCCAGGAGAAGTGGATGGGTTCCAGGGGAGTGGGTGGGTCCCAGGAGAAGTGGGTGGGTCCCATTGGGAGTGGGTGGGTCCCAGGAGAAGTGGTGTCCCAGGAGAAGTGGGTGGATCCCAGAAGAAGTGGGTGGATCCCAGGGGAGTGGGTGTGTCCCAGGAGAAGTGGGTGTGTCCCAGGGGAAGTAGGTGGGTCCCAGGGGGAGTGGGTGGGTCCCAGGGGAGTGGGTGGATCCCAGAAGAAGTGGGTGGATCCCAGGGGAGTAGGTGGATCCCAGGAGAAGTGGGTGTGTCCCAGGGGAAGTAGGTGGGTCCCAGGGGAGTGGGTGTGTCCCAGGAGAAGTGGGTGGATCCCAGAAGAAGTGGGTGGATCCCAGGGGAGTAGGTGGGTCCCAGGAGAAGTGGGTGTGTCCCAGGAGAAGTGGGTGGATCCCAGAAGAAGTGGGTGGATCCCAGGGGGAGTAGGTGGATCCCAGGAGAAGTGGGTGTGTCCCAGGGGAAGTAGGTGGGTCCCAGGGGGAGTGGGTGGGTCCCAGGGGGAGTGGGTGGGTCCCAGGAGAAGTGGGTGGGTCCCAGGGGGAGTGGGTGGGTCCCAGGTAAGTCTTGAGGGAATTTCCTGATGATTCCATGTGGAGCAAGAGAGAAAGGGGAGGTGCAGACAGAGAGTTAGACGTGGGTCTGGAGCCAAGGGACAGGACGTCACCCCTGAAACCTTAATGGGTGGAAACTGGCTGCAGCCCACCATGCAGGACCATCATCAAGTTTGGGGGCATATGGGGTCAGCGTCAGAAAGGATGCCCAAGGGGGCACCTGGGTGGCTCAGTCGGTTAAGCGTCTGACTCTGGCTCAGGTCATGATCTTGAAGTTCACGACTTTGAGCCTCACGTCGGGCTCTGTGCTGACAGTTCAGAGCCTGGAGCCGCTTTGGGTTCTGTGTCTCCCTCTCTCTGCCCCTCCCCCGCCTGCACTCTGTCTCTCTGTCAAAAATGAGTAAACATTAAAACAACCACAAAAATAAAACGATGTCCAAAGGGGGCCGAGGAATTGGTGGTCGCTGTGTCTGCTCCATCCATCTGTCCACGAGTCCCTTTCCTTTCCCAGATCCCAGGGACCCCACCCGTTCTTCCTGCACCGTCTCTGCCATCGGGAGACTGATCCGACTTCCTGGGAAGGGCACGTGCAAATGCGGGCCTGTGTGCCCACGTGAGCGTGCATTTCAGGTGGATGTATTCGGGTCTGTGAATACCGGTGTGGACATGCGTGTCCCGCGTGTGCATCTCGGCGCGCCTTCACGGTCAGGCTGTGCGTTGCCGCACGGACGTGTGTTCGTTCTGTATATGCACGGTGTACGGGAAGGTGTCTGGGGGCCATCTGGCATACAGGTCTGTGCATGGATGTGCACGTATGCGTGTGTCAGGGCAGGGGACCGTCGTGTGGGACGCACGTGCGTGTCTGCCGCTGAGTGTAGCTCAGCAGAGGGATCTGGGGCAGGCACGCAGTACTGAAGCTGGGGCCGGGCTGGATGTGTCAGGGCCGTGAGCTTTCCTGACCTTCTAGCGTCTGGCCTGGGGTCTTCCCCGAGGAGCCCCCGCCCTGGAAGCCCACCTGCGGGCACTGAGGGCTCCATCCCCTCCCTCCTTCCGGATCCTTGGCAGGGAGAGTGGGCTTCTCAGCTGTTAATTAGGATCCAGACACGCACAGCAGGTCTTGGCTCACACCCTCTTCCTTGGCCTCCTTCCCAGAGCCACTGCCCTTCAGAGAAGGGGTGGGTACTCGGCGGAGGGACCGAGCCCAAGCCAGGGGCTCCCGCCCTGCCAGCCCCGTGGCTGGAGGACACCGCCTCTCGGGGGGCTTTGTGGTGCGGATGGGGGCTGGGGGTCAGGGGAGGGGAGGGGGCGAGCGTCGAGGGATCCGGGAGATCTGGACGCCATTTCTGCTTCTGCCATTGCTTGCAGCGAGAGCCGGCGTGAGACCGTGGCCTCGCCGCCCCCCGATTCTCTGTAACGTGGGGGCTCCGACCTGCCTCTTGGTGTCACTGAGGGGCCTACTTTCATGTCTGTTCTAGTTACGTGGGAATGTGATGACACTCGGCGGTTTCAAGCAACAAAAATACTTATTTTGCTCGTGAATTCGCAGTTTGGGCGGGTTGAGAGCAGGGATAGCTTGTCTCTTTTCTGCTTGAGGTTAATTGGTCAGGACGGGGTGGGTGCCGGACCGTCACAAGCTGGAGCCTCCGGCAGCGGACGCCGGCGGTCGGCTGCGCCTCCGGGCTGTGGGCCGGAGCGGCGGCCCATGACCGCTCCGTGTGGCCGGGGCTTCCTCACCGCACGGTGGCCGCCCCCGGGGGCTCGCGTCTGCAGAGAGCCCGGAGACGCCGTGTTGCCGTGCATGGCCTGGGAAGTCACACGGCTTCGCTTTTCCGGCCTTCTGCTCTTTGCCCCAGCGCAACCGCTTGCTCGGAATTGAGGGGAGAGCCGTCTTTTACGGGGCTTTTGGAAGAGCGTGTGAGGTACTGCAGTGGCCGTTTTTGGCTCCTCCCCCACTGTGCCCTGGGCCCCGCTGGCAACCAGCGAAGGCGGAGGGGTCCGGGCACGCAGCCGTGGAGCCCCACGGGTGTGGGCCAGCCGGGGTCCCCGGGTCCGCCCTGCGCTTCTGGCCGCACAGGCGAGAAACCCTGGGGTGCGGGTTTCACCCTTGAACCCCTGCTGGGCTCCGAGGGCCCCAAGGTGCAGAGCCGAGTGGGGCGAGGCTGCTGGGAAGCAGGTCCCGGCCAGAATGGGCAGAAACAGTCACCTCACGGATCCTTCCTGAGCCCCTGTGCCTGTGCCAGGCACTGTTTTAGGCTCTGAGGACCCAACACTGAACGAATCAGGCAAGATGTGCATGTAATATACTCACCCTGAGAAATAAATGATGGGTTAGGTGGGGTGTGTTCTGCGGAGAATAACAGAGCAGGGAAAGGGACGTGAGGAGGGGGTGGGGTGCGGCCAGGTGGGCAGCGGGGCCTTGCTGAGATGGGGCACGTCGGGGGCAGGCGGAAGGAGCCGTGTGGGCATCAGGTGCAGTGGGAGGAGCATGGCTGGTGTGTTGGGTAAGCAGCGCAGAACCAGACAAGCCGGGGAGGAGCAGAGGCCGTGAGGTCAGAGGCGACGGTTGCCTAGAGCCCTGTCCTCAGAATGACCTTGGCCGCCGGTTTGAGCCAAGTGGAAATCACTGCAGGCCTCCTGGCGCGGATGTGAAATGACCTGACTCACGGCGTTGTATCAGTTAGCTGTTGCCGTGTAACAAATCATCCCAAACAATGATTCATTATTTCTTACGATTCAGTGGGCTGGCGGGTCAGCCCGTGTCGCTCACGTGGCAGCCTGCAGCTGGCAGACGGCGTGGGCTGGCACGTCCTCAGCGGCCTCCCGTCTGTCTGCTCCTGGGTCCTCCTCTGAGGGGACGCGTCCTCGCTGTGCGGCTGCCCCCCTGCACGGCCTCTGAGCTCAGGGCAGGGCGTCCGGAAGGCACAAGCGTCCCGAGGCCCAGGTCAGGAGCCGCACCGCTGCCGCCCTGTCTCGTCGGTCAGAGCGAGTTCCCCGTGGCTGCGCAGGGTGTGGCTACCAACATGCAGGATGATTCAGGGGCCACTTTGCAGCTGACTTCCTCATGGCTTGACGGGGTGTCTCTGGCTCCGTGTTGTGACCAATCAGAAGAAGCACAGACACAAACAGGGAAAGCAGCCGGGAGGCTCCCCGCGAGCCTGGCGCGAGCTGGTTTGGCTTGGCCGGGGTGGGGCGGGGCAGGTGGAGAAGTGGTCAGAGTCTCGGCGTGTTTTGGGAGTGGAATCAACAGGATTTCCTAGTGGGTTGGTACCAGGGCAGGGCAGGGGAGGGAGGGGCCGGGTGACCCTGGGCTTCTGCCAGCGGTCAGAGGCCGAGCCGCCATCTGCTGACCCGGGAGACTCGGGGAGGCGCAGTCTTGTTTCGGACGGGCGGGTCAGGAATTCGATTCAGGCATGTCACATTCACACTGCCGCCTCGGACGTCAGCTGAGATGCTGGGGTTCGAGTCTGAAGCTCAGCAGAGAGGTCTCGGCGGTCGGGCGCGGCGGAGAGGGATGGCCAGGGGGAGCGTGGGCAGCGGGGGGACCGCGGCTGGGCTCTAAGTACTCCCAGCTGCCCTGGGTGTTAAATGCGGTGATAATCATCCCCTGTGTGTCTCTCTGTATATTTATGTTTCTAGAAATATTTTTTTTTAATGTTTTATTTATTTCTAGGAGAGAGAGAGAGAGACAGCGTGAGCAGGGGAGGGTCAGAGAGAGAGGGAAACATAGAATCCGAAACAGGCTCCAGGCTCTGAGCTGGCAGTCAGCACAGAGCCCGACGTGGGGCTCAAACCCACAAACCACGAGATTATGACCTAAGCGAAAGTCGGACGCTTAACCGACTAAGCCACCCAGGCGCCCCCCTAGAAGTATTTTTATTAAACTGAGGCCAGAGAGAGAGAAGAGAGACACAGAATCGGAAGCTGAAGCAGCTCCAGGCTCTGGGCTGTCAGCACAGAGCCTGACACGGGGCTCGAACTCATGAACCACGAGACCGTGACCTGAGCCAAAGTCAGACGCTTAACCGACGGAGCCACCCAGGTGGCCCGTAGTCATGTAATTTTAAAAACAGGTTTATTGAGACATAGTTCCAGCCGCCCCTTCAAAGCATACCCTTCATTGGCTTTTCGTATATTCAGAGCGATGCAATCGTCACTGTCAGTTCTGGAACATTTTCATCTCCCGAAAATGATGTTTTTTTTTTTTTTAATTTCCAGTTCTTTTTTTTTTTTTTTAATGTTTTATTTATTTCTAGGAGAGAGAGAGAGACAGCGTGAGCAGGGGAGGGTCAGAGAGAGAGGGAGTCACGGACTGAAACAGGCTCCAGGCTCCGAGCTGACAGCACAGAGCCGGACGCGGGGCTCGAACCCACGAACCGCGAGATCATGACCTGAGTGAAAGTCGGACGCTTCACCGACTGAGCCACCCAGGCGCCCCTTGAATTTTTATATCTGTCCATCAGTCCCTCCCTCTCTGCCCCCGGCCTGCCCCCACTCCAGCCCTGGGTAACCACTAATCCACTTTCTGTCTTTATAGATTTGTTGATTCTGGATATTTCCTATAAGTGGAATCATATAATATGTCTAATATGTTTATATAAATTTACCTGAAGAAATTGAAGTGATTTTTTAAGTTCCCATTAATTTTAAGTTTCCGGACTTCCTGGTGAATCTGACCGTGGAAGGGAGCCCTGCCTCCTCGTATGCCCCCTGCCTCCCCCGGCTCCTGGCCTGTGTCACTTCTCACTCTTGCTGGGGTCACAGCCCGCACAGCCTGCCGTCCACGCGTGACCCTCACTGCTGTCTGGGAGGGGCCCACATAGAACGGGCTCGGCGCCCACCCCCCATCTGTTCACAGGGACCCTCCATTCCCGGTCTTTGTTCAGGTTCAGCCCCTCCCTGGGTGGATCTGGGGTCAAGTAGTTTGTACCTGGAGAGACTGTGTGCCTTCAGTCCGCTCGTCCGTGGGGCCGTCTTCCCTTTGACTCTTCACCTGAACAACATCCAACTGAGTCTAAGACTCTCGGCTCACGTGTTCCTTCCCTGTAGGTTTGCATTTGCTGTGTTGTCTTTTGGCAGTAATTTTTCCATGGAGAATAAAGTTAGCCTGAAGTTAAAAAAAAAAAATCCTGAATGCTGACTCATTGCTTCCATCTGGATACCTGAAGATTTCGTTATTTATTCCTGAAATTCACGGCTTAACCAGTGTATTAGTTACCTCGTGTCATGTAACAAATCATCCCCCAATGTAGCAATTTAAGGCAACGCACGTGTACAGTGTTGCCCGGCTGGGTCCTCCGTGGGCTGGGGTGGGTGTTGGCCGGGTCTGCTGTTTCATCTGAAGGCCCGACTGGGCCGGGCTCCACTTCCAGCTCACTGTGTGCTTGTGGGCTGCGCTCAGACCGGGGGCAGGGTGGGCTGAGGCCTCAGCCCCTCCACTGTTAGGGCTGTGGGGGCCCCTTTCATCCAGCAGCTCATGCCTTCAAGCATGGGGGCTGGTGAGGCGCTAGCTGGGGCTATTGAAAATCCGTCTCTCGTTCCCTCTCATGCCCTCTGTGCCGGGCCTGGGCCTGGGTGGCTCTGCGCCGATGTTGAACTTGTCCTGACCCTGCATGGTAGCTCTGCCCGCGCTTCCCAGCCTTCTGTGGGGACATTCTCCCCTCAAAGGGGCTGCAGTCTGAAGTCTGTGCTTTGGGTTTTCTGTCGCCTGAGAGGCTTGCAGGGCTTGGTCAGGCGGCGAGAGCCCACCTGGGCCGGCGTCCTCTGTGCAGCGTGGAAAGGCTCCGTCACACATGGCTCTCCTCCTACGTACTTATTGGCCTTGAGCGGAATCAGAACTGGGTCATTGTTTGCTTTTCTCCACTTTCCCCCATTTCCCCATTTCTGCCAGCACCTTCCCCGCTGGTTCTCAGGAGCGGACTTCTACTCTAGATATGGGGGCTTGGAGGGGGGTGAGCTGACAAGTTCCGTGCCCTGTTCTAGATCGTCTGATCTTCCCTTGGCTGCCGGAACGTTGATCTCATTAGGTTTTGTTCTTTTCTTTGGGGAAGATCAATTTTTTTCTGACTTATTTTTTACTTTCGGGGGGAAAGAGAGCCCGTGTCGCAGTCAGATCCTCTGTCTTTACAGAAAAGTTGCCCCAGATGATGGTGAGGCCCCTCCAACCCCAACTAGACCATCTTGCCCCGGGAGAGCCAGCTTTCTTCCCACCAAGGCCTTTGCATCCAGAGTGGATGCCACCCTCCTCAGTCTTGAAGACCCCTGAGTAAGGACCAGGGTTCGACATGTCTGCCCGCCACTGCCCATGGGGGGCTCACAGGGTGAGCTGGATGTGTGCCCTCCAGAGCTGTGGTCAGAGCCAGCCAAGGACTCTGGGGTGGCCGGGACGCCCACTCTCGGCCCCTGCGGTGGCCAGATGGGCTATGCAGATGCCCCAGTTCTGGGGGCTCCCCTACAACTTGGTCCTCGGGGGCCCCTTTTCCTCTTGCATCTTGAGCGGGAGTGACGGCCTTGCCGGGGAGAGGTCCACCCGCCCTTCCCCTCGGGGCCACGCCTCCCAGCCCAGGACCCAGCAGCTGTCTCCTGCTGGGCGGGAAGCCAAGCCCACCCGGGGCAGCCACGCTCGGCCGAATTGTCCCGGAGGACGCCGGAGCTCTGCTTCCTCACCACCTCGCGCCCCACCTGCCTGCTGGGCCGCGGCGAGCCCTGGGGAGCTGAGTGCTGCCCTTGTGCCCCGAAGCCAGGCCCTGCAATTACCGGTTGGCAGGCCCGGGGGCAAAGCGTGCCAGCGGCGTGGCAGCCTGCTGGCCGCCGGTCTGTGCCCGGGGCCTGTCCTGACTGGCTCAGCCTCACCGGGCATGGATGGAGTTGATCTGAGAAAGGGGAGGATCGTGGCCGGGCTCCGCACAGTCCTGCCCAGCCCGCGGGGGCGCTTGCCCTCCTTCCCCCTTCCTGGCGAGGCCTAGAAGCCAGTCTTTGCAGTTCAGAGACCAGTGCCTGCCCCTTCCTGCCACAGGGCAGGTGTCCCGTCCTCACTCCGTCCCCCTCCCCAGGCCCACCTGTGAGCCTGCACACATCCACGGGCATGTGTGTGCACGAGCTGGAGGGCGTCGGCGTGTCTGTACACGTGACATGTGTGTGCATGTGTGTGTGTGCTCACATGTCCCGTGCATGCGTGTGCATGAGCAGAAGGGCGTCGGCGTGTCTGTGTACACGTGACACACATGTGCACGTGCATGAGCAGGAGGGCGTCGATGTGTCTGTGTACACGTGACACACATGTGCACGTGCATGAGCAGAAGGGTGTCGATGTGTCTGTGTACACGTGACACACATGTGCACGTGCATGAGCAGAAGGGCGTCGATGTGTCTGTGTACACGTGACACACATGTGCACGTGCATGAGCAGAAGGGCGTCGATGTGTCTGTGTACACGTGACACACATGTGCACGTGCATGAGCAGAAGGGCGTCGATGTGTCTGTGTACACGTGACACACATGTGCACGTGCATGAGCAGAAGGGCGTCGATGTGTCTGTGTACAGTGACACACATGTGCACGTGCATGAGCAGAAGGGCGTCGATGTGTCTGTGTACAGGTGACATGTGTGTGCATGCACATGTCCTACGCCTGCGTGTGCATGAGCAGAAGGGCGTCGATGTGTCTGTGTAGACGTAACACACATGTGCACGTGCATGAGCAGAAGGGCGTCGATGTGTCTGTGTACAGGTGACATGCGTGTGCATGTCCTACGCATGCGTGTGCACGAGCAGGAGGGAGTTGGTGTGTCTGTGTGCACGTGCACATGTGTGTGCACACACTTGCTGTCCACATTATGAGACCGCAGGAACACACGTGTGCGTGCGGGTTCACCCCGGCAAGCCTGTCCCAGCACGCACGCCGCTGTCTGGCAGGTGCTTTTACCGCACGTGGTGATGCTCCGAAAGCACCCCGTGGCTGCATATGTGTGTACTTGTGGTGAGTGAGAGCGGGGGCCCATGTGATGAGTGTCCACGTAAGTGTGCATGCGTGTGAGTCTCTGCGTCTGTGACTGCACGTTCACATATCACAGTGTGCGCGTCTCTGACCGGGGCGACTGAGGCTGGGGACATCCATCGCCGCTGCCCCAGCTCGAGGGGAAAGTCCTCCTGAGTCTGAAGCGGCAGAGGCCGGAGGCCAAGGGGCTCCCCGTTTCTCAGGCTCCGGGCGGCGCTCCCAGGCCCTCTGGCCTGGGAACTAAGTCAGGGTGCAGGGAGGCGGGCGGGTGCGCCGCAGGGACGGGGGCAGGGCCCAGTTTCCCCTTTGGAAGTCCCCTCCAGGGCTGGCGTCGGGGTGGGGTGGGGCTGGGAAGCTGCCCGGGAGGAGAGGCCGGGAGGCCGGGGCCAGGCCGAGGGGCGTCCAGGACTCAGACATGCAGGAGCCCCGCGCCCCCGTGTCCGGCCCGGGTGACAGGGGCCAGCAGGCTTTCCCAGAGGAGAGGCGGCTGCTGGGGGCCGGTCTGTGCCGGGTGACGGGGCCGCTGAGAGGCACTGTGGCCGTTGGCCGCGGGAGGGTGTCTGGGCGGTGCCTCGGCTGCGGGGCGGGGGCGCCCATGCAGGGGGCTCTGCACCCTCCTGCTTGGCCTCAAGCCAGGGCCCTTCCGGGCTGGGTGTTGGCCTGTGGAGCCGGGTCTGACTTGGCCACGGGGGCCCCTGAGCTCCGAGACCCAGTTCGCACGTGCCCGCTGAGGACGCAGAAGCGCAGGCCGTGAGCGCGGAGGCCCCTGCTGGGCCCTCCCCGTGTGGTGCCAGGGAGACCCGGGTCCAGAGGCTGGTCCCCTCCCCCGGTCGCCGGCAGGGCAGGGCGGGGCGGGCCTCTGCTGGACAGGCCTCCAGAGCCTCGGGAGGCCGGGTAATTACAGGGTGAGGACGCAGCCTCTGCCGGCCCCGCCTTCGCCCTTCGAGGACGAGCAGGTGTGTGTCGGGGAGCCTGGCGTCCTGGGCGGCCGGCGGCTGCGGGCTCTATTTCGGGGTCAGGATCCACCGGCTGCAGCTGGAGGAAGGAGAGTATCTGTCCGTGCGTCGTGCGGCTGTGGGAGAGCAGGGGAGAGGCTTGCCCAGGTGGAGGCCCAGGCGGAAGCAGGAGGGGAGGGTGCGAGAGCCGCCCCAGGCTTTCATGGGGCCCCAGGAGCTGGGCCTGCGGGACCCTGTCAGGCTGGAATGTGGTCTGCGGCCTGCGTGGGCCCCGCCTGAGCCCTGCCCGCGGGGACTTCCTGATTCCCACCCTGCGGACGCCCAGCCCCGGGCCCAGGGGGAGGCCTCCTCTGCCAGCAGAGCTGCCCAGGCAGGGGTGGGGGTCAGGGGGTCATGGTGGGTGCAGCCCAGCTCCCTGTGCCCCCGGCTCTCAGCCCCGCCTCCCCCCAGGCCCTCCCCATCCCGGCCTCTCTCCCCACTTCCTCTGCCAGCCTCACCCCTCCCTGCACAGCACAGGGCTGGCGGCCACGTACAGCAGGTGACGGGCTCCTTCACTTCCTCGGCCGAGTTCCCTGGCCTTCGGGGGGCAGAGCCCGTGCTGCCCGGCAGCCCCGTGACTCCAGGAATGACTAAGTCCAGCATAAGCTCCTGGAAGCTCTGAGAAATGCTTTCTTTCCCCTTCTCGCCGCTTCATTAAACTCCTCCTGATGAGGGGAATGAGATTGTCCTAATCCTCTGGCCGAGGAGGGGGCTCGGGGAGCTGGGCGAGACAGGCCCGCAGTGGCCCCTGGTCCCCAGCGGACAGTGGGCGGGGAGGGAGGGGGTGCACAAAGTTAAACCAGCCCCCCTGGTACCAGAAGTTGGGCTCCAGGCCGGCTCTGCCCTGGGCCAGCTGGTGACCTCTGACGCACCTTGGCCCTGACCCCGGCTTGGCCTTGCTCGCCTCCCCTGCGCTGCTGGAAGGGTCTGGGAAGGAAGTGGCCCGGGAGGGGCTGTAGATGGGGTGCCCACCTGCCTGGCCCACTGTGCGCACCTTATCAGTGTGTGCTGGCTTTAGGGGGACACAGGAGGGGCGGGCAAACTGTCCAGTCCCTGGGCCTCTCTCCTCTCCAGTCTGTTTTCCCAGCGTTCACATGGCCCAGAAGCCCTGGCTGCCTCCTCCGGGGGCCCCACGGGGACCTCGGCAGCCGGGCCTGGGGGCCGTCCATCAGGGAGCAGGCTGTTCCCAGGCCCGAGGCCTGGCGCTCTCCTCTGGGTCATGGCCGCCAGCCCATGCGGACGGGAATGTCTGCCCACCCCAGAGGCTGCTGGAACCCAAGATGCAGTTCAGGGCCCCCCCTTCCTCCCCCACCCACCCCTCCTCCCTGGCAAACCTGGTGGCGCCTTTCTCTGCGGCCTCGGTGTCTCTCTGCAGGTAGGAGGAGACCAGGCAGGGAGGGGCGCTGACCCGGGTCCTTGTCCATAGGTGCTCCTGGCTCTCGGGGAGCTGCTTCTGTCCTGCAACTGGGCGGTGGTTGCCGACATCCTGCTGGTAGGTATGGGGTCTGCGTGGCGGCTGGTCCTGGGGCGCCCGGAGCAGAGGGAGCTGGGGGCTGTCTGTGGGGCTGGGTCTCTGCTGAGGGTGGCCTGGAGGCTGGGGGTGGGGGACTTCAGGGACCATGGGGCAGGGGACTGAGGTCACCGGACAGTTACTGTGGACCGGACCTTCCTGACACTCTCAAACACATCCTCTGACTGTTGGCTCCATTTTGCAGATGAGCAAGTGGAGGCTCAGGGAAGGCAGGTTCCCGGACCAAAGTCACACAGTGTGCAAAGGCACTGAGCCAGGACAGGGGCCTAGGCTTTTTTCACTCCTCCCCTCGCTCTTTTTTGACTATACTTGTCAGCAAGCAGGCTCCGGGTGTGTGGACAGGGACGTGGGACGTTACAGCCACCGAGCCAGGCGGGTCCAGGCCGCGAGGCCAGGGGCCGGCTCGCACACTCCGAGGCCTGGAGTCCGCCCGACCACGTGACTCCGCCACGTCCAGAGTCGGGCGTGGCCGTCACGCTCTGTCCAGGCTCCCCGCTTCCCTCCAGGAGTCACCAGGGGGGCACTCTGAACACCGGTGAGCTGTGCCCTTGTGGGTAACAGGGGGCCCCAGACCCGGGACCCCCACGAGCCCTCCTGCCTCCCGGAAGCCTGGCGCAGCCAGCACCGTGCACGGGGGCGCCCGGGGGCCTGCGACGGGCTGACAGCCGTCCTGCGGTCCCCTGGCGCCGGGCCTGGTCCTGGACGCAGGAGACGCACGCGGCTTTCAGCCCCGCCTCCGCCGCTCGGCAGCCGTGTGTCGTGGGGAAGTCGCTCTGTGTCTGGGGGCCTCCGTTTCCCCATGTGCACAGTGGGGTGAGATGCTCGCGGGCACCGCGAGCACGGATGAGGCAACAGTGTGGGGCTCTGGCTGGTGCTGGCGGGGCCACCCGGCCCCCTCGGCCTTCTCCAGTCCCGCGCCCCCCACGCGACTTGGAGAGGGCGTGGGGAGGTGCGATCTCTTACTGAGCCCACGAGGCCTTTTGCTCCCACCACGGCCCAAGTTCAGCGGGTGTAGACCACGCTGCCCTTTGACTCCCGGGGGGCCGATCAGCTGCAGGACTGGTGGTCTCTCCTGCCCCCCCTCCAGCCCCGACTCGGCCACAGAGCGGGTGAACGGCCCTCAGCCTCAGTCTCCTTGAGGCGGCCAGGACCTCGTAATGTCTTCTTCAGGGCGTGGCCCCCTTTCAGGCACCAGGAGCTTGACGATCCCCCACCCTGACCTCTGGGCGCTCAGATGGGGCTGAAAGCCACCCCCAGGGCGCTGCCCCTTTCCACGTGGCTGCCCCAGATGGGGGAGGGCTGTGCCCGGGTCACCCCGGTTGTCTGTGTTTGCAGAAATGATTAACCTGGTGGAGCCAGGCTCTTAGTGAAGGACTGATGTCAAACACTCGGGTGGCCAGGGCTGGGCCGATCCTTCCGGAGCTTGGAGCTCGGTCCCCAACAGAGGAAGTAGGGGCTCCAGGAGGCAGTGGTCTTGGCCACATGCAGGTGGGGGCAGGCTGTGGGGGACAGGGTGTGTCAGTGGGGGAGGGTGTGGGTGGTGAGGGAGGCCGGGAGTGTAGACAGCTCTGACCAGAAGCTGCGTGGACCAGAGGGAGGAAGGCTGGGTGGAAGGCGGGAAGGTCACCAGAGGGGAGGCAGGAGCAGCCCCAGGTGCAGGGAGGGCAGGACGGTGGAGTCAGGTCCGGCGGGTGAGCCCTGGGCAGGAAGTGAGTGGAGCTCCCGTCTGCATTGGGCACTTGCTCCCGAGGCCCGAGGAGCCCTGGAGACCCCGCTGGCATCTCGTATTCCTGCCCCCCTGCCCCCGGCTGAGCTCCCCTGACTGACGGCATCTCCAGCTCCCCCCCAGCGTGCTGTCTGTCTGGGCCCCTCGGGGCTACTCACCCTGGCAGCAGGGAAGGGAGCAGAAGTGGATCTCAGCCCCCTCCTCGGTCTGTCTTCCCGGGTCCGCGAGCCCAGCCGCCAGGCGCACCCCCACCCCCCGCACTCAGCAGGCCTCTCCCACCCCCTCGAGGGTTCTCACCCCCCTGCTCTGGGCCCTCGTCTCAGTGCGCCCTGCTCTGCCCACCCGTCTGTGTCACCCTCCCAGCGAGTCTGGGGTGGGGGGGCTGAGGCGGGTGCAGGAGGTAGGCTGCCCGGGAGTTTGCACCTGGTGGTTGCCGCTCCGACTTTCTTTGGGCCCCCGGTCGCTGCTGGTTATGCCCCCGGCTGTGAAGGGAACAGCTCTTTTGAGAAGAGAGAGTCAGAAACAGAGGTGCTTTGTCTCAGAATAGAGTGAGCAGTTTTAGGAACGCAAAGCCTGTAACTTCTAAAATTACCTGCCGGGCTGTCCAGCTGCTGGCGGGGCCGTGCGGAGGCAACCGGGCCCAGAGCAGGCAGGGGACCCACCTCTCCTGGTCCGGGCCCAGCAGCTCCTGGGGGCCTGGGAGGGTCCAAGCAGCCGGTGTGGACTTTCCTAGACGCGCGGGGCCCACCCTCTGGGAGGGTCCTCCAGGGCCAGCAGTGGAATCACATAATTACAGGAAGGGCACCCACGGGCTGAGGCTGCGAAGCCACGGTCAGCTGCATCTCTGGCCTGTGGGCCCCGGTGAGGCCTAGAGGCCCCGCCTCTCCGCCGCCTGGACAGAGCGTCAGCGTCGGTGACCAGGGGTAGCCGGTCGTCACCCTCAAGAGCGACTGCGGGCTCCAGGCGCTGGGCTCCTGCCTGCCGCCTCTGTTCACACTCCGTTCCCTCTCTGGAGCGCCCTTCCCCGCTCTCTCTGCCAGTTATCCACGCGCAGGGCCGCGTGAGCTCACCCTCCTCGCCCTCCTGCGTTTCCCTGTGTGCCGTAGCAGACACACAGACGCGCCGGCCGGACTCCTCCTTGCCCGTAACATGGAAGTGCTCAAAGGTCGGATCCCGGAGGGTCAGAGGCCTGTGCGGCTGTTTCCTGGCGGGCGACCCTGGACAGGTTACCTCCCTTCCTGCAGTCTCCTCATCTGGGACCCGTGGGTAACGGTCGAACCTCGCTCACGGGGTGGTCGAGCGGATCTATAAAATGTCTACGTGAGATGCGTAAAATGCATACAGGAGACACTTACTAAATGCTGGTTGTTATCTTCTGCTAGGTCTTGGGGATGGGGCTCTGGGGTGGCGAGCTCCCCTTTGGGGCCGTGTGGCCTCTGCTTGAACCCCTCCTCAGGCTCCCCCACCTCCCCTCCCCTCCCCTGCTGCAACCCCGGCCTCCGGCTGGGTTTCTCCTGGGTCCAGTCTTCCAGATGGTTCTACTGGACTCATTTGCTTGGCTAGTCCGCTCTGGGCCTGGTGCCCTGCTGTGGTCCAGGAAGCTCCAGAGAAGAGGGGCTCTGCCCGCTGCCCAGACAGTGTAGGGGTGGGTGGGGGGAGACGAAGGAAGGGCCTTCCAGCATGGGGCGTGTGCGTTCCTTAGGGCGCAGGCAGGGCTGTGGCCCTGAACTCGGGGAGGGTCGGTCCTTCGGGGACCCAGGCGGGAAGGCCTGCCGGGCGGAAGGCGTACACGTTCAAGTGTCTGCGGGCCCTGTCTGGGGGCCGAAGCGCATTATTTCGGTCTGACGAACACACCCCTCCGGCGGCCGCGATCATCATCGCCGTGTGGGGTGAGGAGATGAGGCCAGGAAGGCACACAGCCAGCGAGTGGGATTGGAACCCACTCTGACTTCGGAGTCGCACCCCGAGCCCCCCACCCTCCTCCACGGGGGGCTCTCCAGCAAGCCGACTTCCTGGGAGGGGCTGCGCCGGGCGCCTGCGCACAGACACCCGGCCACGCATCCTCGCCTGGCCAGGCTGGCCCGCCTCCTGGGTCCTGAGCTGGGCCTCAGCCCCGTCACCCCGCGTCACCCCGTGTCAGAGCCAGGCCCGGTCCCTGCCCTGTCCCAGAGCAAACCCCCCTCGGGGGCCTCGGCGCCCCCATCCCCCGGAGGGCCTGACGTCCCACTCGCTCCGCCAGCCGCTCGCCCTCCGGGCGGGTCCTGGGCCGCTGCGCACGGGGGTACCAGGCTCTGCCCTTGGGGGCTGCCCGGCGTCCTGTGTTTTGCAGTCGGTGGTGGTGCCCAGGTGCCGGGGGACAGCAGAGGGTCTGCAGATCACGGTGGGCCACATCCTGGGAGATGCCGGCAGCCCTTACCTCACTGGACTGGTGAGGGGCGGCCCCGCGGTGGGCGTGGGGTGGGGGGAGCCCTCGGGGCCTGCAGCCTGGCCTCTCTCCGCAGGTGTCCAGCACCCTGAGGGCCGGGCGCCCGGACTCGGACTCGGACCTGCAGGCCTTCCTCAGCCTCCAGCGGAGTTTCCTGTGCTGCGCATTCGTCCTCGCCCTGGGGGGAGGCTGCTTCCTGCTGACGGCGCTGCGCCTGGAGAGGGACCAGGCCCGGGCCCGGGCGCCCAGCACGGGTACGCTGCCCCACACACCCCCGCCCGCGCCGGGCTCAGGGCTGAGCTCACCGGGCGAGCGGCGTCGGCCACCCCGAGCCAGCTGATCGGTTCGTTTTCTAGTTTGTTCGTTCTTCACGCCCTGCTGTGTGCCAGACGCAGGGGAGGACACTCGGAGTCCAAGCCCTCACGGCGCTGAGGCTCTAGAAGGTAGAGTTCAGGGCAGTCAGCGCCGCAGGGAGGCGCCACGTCGGCGGAGAGACCCACGTGGGGCAAGTTGCCATTTTTGAAGGGTCCTCCCTGCACAGGTGACGCCGACCCTGAAGCAAGGGTTGGGGGGTGTGGGGCAGCGGGTGCGAAGGGCCTGAGGTGGGCGCGTAGCTGGTGAAGGTGGCATCAAGGGCGGCAGAAAGGAGGCCCCGCGGCTCGCGGCCTGTAGGGACGTGGCCTCAGCTCCGGGCGAGGCAGAGCCGCCGTGTGGTTTCGCAGCCAGGCCCCAGCTGTCTGGCCTACCGCGCAGAAGCAGCACATGGCTGCCGTGTTGACCGCAGACTGAGGAGGGTCGGCCTGGAAGCGGAGAGGCCCCAGGGGGCCCCGCGGCACCGGGGAAGCCGTGGGGCTGGGCCCCGGCCGGGGCACCGGGGTGCGGGAGGGTGGCGCCTGGAAGTCATTCTGCGTGCGGAAGCCGTGCCCAGGCCTGGCCCCGGGGCACCCCCGGCCTCCTCGAGGGCTGACTGAGAGCCCTTCCTCCCACAGGGACCCCCGACGGCAAGGACATGGAGAGCCGAGCCCTGCTTTCTGGCGCTGCCACCCTGCTTTCTGGCGCTGCCACAGAGCCCCCCTGAGGCCCCCGCCCCTCCCGCCACGGCATCAGGGCCTGGTCCCCTCTGGCTGCGGCTCCGGGCCCCCGGCCGAGCGGCACCTGCCACTGCTTCCCTGCAGCCAGAGAGCTGGCAGGGCCTGTGGCGGGGAATTGAGCTGTCAGCGCCCTTGGCAGGAGGCCTGTGCCCGCGCCTCCGCCCCGCTCGCCCCGGGTCCTCGGCCGGGCTGCCAGTGGCCCCGATTAAAGGTGGATTGCAGGCCTTTTGCGATCATGTTCTTTACAGCCTCAAGGCGCCCCTGTTGGGAGGGGGGCCAAGAGGAAGCCCCGGGCAGGGGTGCAGGGGTGCAGGGCTGCCGGCGAGGGTCCCCAGGCGCCCCCACCCCGGACGTCTCACTCGGACCCAGGGCCCCCCACTCTGCAGGTGGGGAGGACACAGGACACCCCTTTGCCTGAGTCACCCTTTGGAACAAAAGGCCGGGGTCTGCGATATGGTCTCAAGCTCCCAGGGGAGGAGCCCCCCTGGAGCCACGGTGGGGTGCTCGCGCCCGGCCCCCCACCCCCCACGGCTCACGCTCTGACCCCGGCCCCGCCCGCGAGGAGGGCTGGCTCTGCGGGCCGCGCTTGCCGCTGGGATCAGAGCAGCTGCGCCCAGTGGGCCCCGCAGGAGGCCGCCAGCTCGAGACGGGCAGCAGTGAGGGGCCGTGTTCCTTGTGCCCCCCACCCCTGTGCCCGCCGGGCCTGCCTCCCAGCAGCTGTGGGGGCCGGACTCTTGCTCGCCTCCTGACCCTCGCTCCCTCCCTGCCCGCCCCCCGGCCTCCTGCGGGGGTACAAGCTCCAGGAGCTGGACTCCGGCTCCGCCCACGCCCGTCCCCTCTTCAGCCCCTCGCCGGGAGTGCCCGCCACCAGGCTGGCCAGCCCCCCACCCCCCATTTGACACTCGTAGCTCATAAAACAGGCTGCCCCTGAAATCATTTTTAAAAAGTCTACTTGGCAAAGGACCTGCACCGCGATACAGTGTACACCGGGGTTCCCGAGCCGATCTCCTGCCCCTCGACTTGTTTGTGACCCCATGCACCCCGAGAAGGCGTCACAGTCCGTGGGCTGAGGGCTCGGTCTTACAGGACTGCGCCCCCCTGCCCGGCCCCGCCCGAGGGGCCAAGCCCAGGCTGCCGGCTGTACTGCTGACTGGCCGGCTACGGTCAGGCGTTCCCAGGCCCCCTCCTCGGGTCCCGCGGGGCCGCCGGGGCCTCCAGAACCCGGGGAAATGCCGGGCTCCCTGCGTCACCAGCTTCTCGTGAAAGTTCTCTGAGCCCCGTCCTTGCGGGTTTCCCTGGAGGCCTCACTGCCCAGCACAGCTCACCGGATCGTTGGTCCCTGGTGACTGACTGGACCTCCAAGCCCTCATGGGTCCCCAGAGGTCAGGGGGCAGGACGGGGGTGGGGGTGCCAGCCTCTGGTCACGTGGGGGCTGCTCCTGGCCACCAGCCCCCCCTTAGGTGGGGTGCAAATGCCACCTCACCCGCAAACAAAAGGCGCCTTTAGGGCTCTCTGGCATTTAGGAAATTCCCATGGTTTTAGGAGCTCTGGGTGGGAACAGGGTGAAGATCAAACATGTATTTCCTATTGTAGGTCGCAGGTTCCCCTTGTTTTCCCCCCAAGATGGAGGCTCCTGGTCTGATGGAAGCCGGGAGGCCCTGGCCCTGCTTGGGGCCCAGCTGTGTTTATGAGGGGCATCCAGGGGGCGCCTGGGGGGCTCGTCAGTTAAGCGTCCGACTTGGGCTCAGGTCACGATCTCATAGTTCATGGGTTCAAGCCCTGCGTGGGGCTCTGTGCCGACAGCTTGGAGCCTGGAGCTGCTACAGATTCTGTCTCTCTCTGTCTCTGCCCCTCCCCTGCTCACGCTCTCGCTCTCTCTCAAATAAACATTAAAACAAAATAAAACAGAGGGGCATCAAATGTGGCTTTTCCAGCCCACTTGTGTGATTCTCACCGGCTGGGTCCAGGCCCACAGAAGCCAGGCTCTGGGCTCTGAACCTTCCTCCCTGCAGCCCTTGGACGCCCCCAAGACCCTCTGTTCCCCAAGCACGGACGGGGGTTTCCCACGAGTCAGAACAGCCACGCACCCCCAGCCCAGAGTCCAGCAGCTGGAAAGGTCAGACACCTCCTCCTTGCAAGTTCCAGAAAAGGTGTTGGTAGGTGGTGCCCATCTCGACTGTGGGGAGTGACTCTGACTTGGACCTCACAGCCCTCGACAGGACACACACGCACCAGGCCAAGCGAGGCCACCTGTGGGCAGAGGAAGGGTCATGTCCCCCAGGAGCCCCTGCGCAGGGGGTGGGGCCAGCAAGGCGGGAAGAGGGGGATCCCCTGGAGACAGCACCTTGGAGGGGTGTGTGTGCTTTGGGGGAGGGGAGGAGGCAGGAGATGCTGTTTGGGTGGCTGGGCTGGGCGGGGTGGTGCCTGCGAGGACTGAGGGGAGAGTGGCCAGCCCGGAGCTGGTAGGGTGTAAGCATCCGAAGTGTTGGGGGGGCCAGTGAGAGACCTGGGAGTGGAGATGGGCCAGGCACCTGCCCTGGGGCCACAGGTGAGGGTCTGTGCGAGCCCAGCCGCTGGGGCTGCAGAGGTCGATCGATCACACCTGTCTGCCCTAAAGGTCACTTGTGAGCAATCCCAGGCCCCGAGAGTCGGGCGAGCCGCGGGTGCTGGGGGTGCGGGCGGGGCGGTCTGCTCCGCGTGTTTACCGCTCCTCCCAGCAACGCGTCATCTTCCGGCTCCAGGTGTGATCCTGGCACACGGGTGCGGCTGTCGGCCTGCGAGCACGCGAGGGCGCGGGTGTGGGGTCAGCTCTTCTTCCGCCCTGACCTGGGCGCGTGCCTTGGGAGGATCGCCCCGACCCCGCTTGCTCCCCTGCATCACCAGACCCTGTTCTGTCGGTTTCATTCCCCGGAGTGTCTGTCTTCCCTCCATGTCTGAGTGGGACTGTGAGGTTTCTGGTGTCACGCGGCCCGTAGACACAGCGGTCGGGAAGCCGTGTGACCGCACCGGTTAGGGTTGTGCGGCTGTGTGCAGAAGACACTGAGCGACTTAGGCAAGAAAGGGGATTTGTTGGAAGCACGTTAGGAACTCCCAGAATTGATGAGAACATTGCAGATTCAGAAGCCAGGGCTCCTGAGCCGTCCTACTGGGGACTGTTGCCAAAGCACCAATTTTCCCTATGGCCTTGCCGCCCTACTCAGGACTTAAGGCCCCGGGCGAGAGAGTCCGGGCGGACCCCACGCCATGCCTTGAGTTTTAGCTCCATTAAGACCAGGAAACCCGGTGCTGCCGGGAAGGGGCACGGACTCTGAACAGCAGCGGAAGACACTCCAGGCAAAGATGGCACCCGTTCCGGCGGTCTTGGGCAGGCCTGCTTGCTCTCGGGTGCGGCGTCTTGGCCGGACCGGGAAGAAACTGGGCTCCGCACCCTTCAAGGGAGTCTTTGTTTCTGATAGTCTGGAGTCCACGATCAGAGGAGACTGAATCTTCTATAATTTAGAAAGCGTTAAAAATGTTCAAATGACAGAACAGGAACTTCTGTGTTCGTGGGGACGCAGAGCCATCTGTTCTGAGCAGGAGAGAGAGGCAGGGACAGAGCATTCTGAGCAAAGCTGGCGAGGCAAGCCCAGGCTGGGGGTGGAGGGCGTCTGGCAGTCCCCCGCCGGTGACGGCTGGAGACCCGTGTCTCCCCCACGGGTGCTGACATGTGGGAAAGGTAATCAAAGGGTGGAGGCAAATGATAGTTAAGGGAGGGTGGAGCCAGTTTGGGGAGAAAATGCCTTTTCCAGAGGAGCCAGGAGAGGAATGTGGCTGGTTTCTGAGTCACTCAGAGCAACAGATACATGATGCAAATCAACATACCCTTCCTGAGCACCTGCTAAATGTCATTTACTCATTCAATCAACAAACATTCTCTGAGCGCCTCTGCATGGGCTGCGGACATGAGTCAGGCTCTGGGCCCCGGAGGCTCACGGTCGGTTGTGGGGCAGAGTCGGAGGCGGGGGACTCATGTACAAACACAGTCAGCACAATGGGTTTGGTGAGAGGGAGGCGTACACAGGTTACCCAAGTAGCCCTGACGCGGAAACGACCTTCGTTCAGGTGGGCTGAGGAGGGCTTTCTGGAGGAAGTCACGGTGTGTGCTGAGTTTCTCGGGGAAAGTCAGAGGGTGAGCTGGGTCACCCCCAGGCTGCACAGGGCCGGGGGAGGGGGCGCCCACGTGACGCTCTCCGTGGTCCTGAACAGCATTGCGTTGAGGGGCCGGCGGAACCACACAGGCTCCCCCATCCCCGCCACCCCTCCAGGCTCCAGGAAGAATAACAGCCCTGAGTGGGTTCAGCGAGCTCTGTTTTCAGTGTGTTTTCTGTAATTCTGAGAGCCGGCCGGTGGGATCTGAGGCTGGAGACTGGCATGGGTCATGAAGGGTCATCATGGGTCTTGGAGCCTAGATATTTTTATCCTGTAGCCAGTGGGGAGCCATGGACGGGTTATGTGCAAGGTAGGGATGGGCTCGTGTGGGCGACTTAGAAAGTCACTGGCAAGAAATATGGAGAAAAGGCTGGGGGGGATGTTGGGGCAGGTGTGGTGAGTTTTAAAAAGGTGGGGCAGGAGAGTCCGTGGGCAGTGGGACCCTGGGGGGTTTAAAGAGAAGAAAGTGGACAGGCGATGGGGCGGTGAAGCGTCCGACTTTCGCTTAGGTCACGATCTAGCAGTTCGTGGGTTCGAGCCCCGTGTCGGGCTCTGTGCTGACTGCCGGCTCAGAGCCTGGAGCCTGTTTCAGTCTGTGACTCCCTCTCTCTCTGACCCTCCCCTGCTCACGCTGTCTCTCTCTCTCTCTCCTAGAAATAAATAAAACATTTAAAAAAAAAAAGAGAAAGAGGGGTTCAGTTTTGATTGTGCAGAGTTTAAGGAGCTGGATATCTGGGGGATGGGGAGATGTGTGCATACGACCTTGAGCTTGGAGATGAGGCCACATCTACAGATGGAGACTGGGATGCCAGGGGCATGTGGATGGTTGCTGAGAGCCTGCCAAGGGGGAGTGCCCAGTGCAAAGGGAAGAAACTGAGGCCTGAGGCCCGGGGGATGGGCAGAGGGGGCTGAGCTCCTGGTTATCAGCCTTGGGGAAGCTGGTATTTCTCAGAACGTGCTCTGCAAAGCTCTGGACTCCTTACAGGTACACGTAGGGACACCACAGCCTCGGCCTGGGAGACCCATAGTGTACACTCTGAGGTTAAAGGCTCTGAAAAGTCCAGTCCCTCAGTCAGGAAACCAAATACACTTGCCTTTGGGCTACGGCCACAGCGTCCTGTGCCCACTGTTTTGACTCGTGGTTGAGGCCCCACGGACGAAGGAGTTCGGCCTGCGCTGTGCGCTGCCGAGGAAGCATGCCCTGGAGGAGCCCAGAGCAGCGCTGTGGGCCGTCCTGCAAGTCCCTGTGTTCCGGGGTGTGTGGCCTTGGGCACATTACCTCTCTACCCTGAGCCTCGGTTTCTTCACTGGTGAGACGAAGGGCCCTAAGTCTTGTGGCCGACGGCCCCGAGGCCCTGCCAGAGGCTCTCAGGGCACCACTCTGACCTGCCCAGGGCGATACGGCCAGAAAGTGCTGCGGTCCCTCCTGTGGGCCCTCAGTGCCCCTTGTCTCCCCAGAGATTGTTCTAGAGACTGCCTTTGAGTTAAAATCCCAGTAAACCCGCACGTAAGAATAGCAGCTCAGAGGCCTCCCACACTCGAAAGGCTCAGAACTCCGACATCTTCCCTTGCTCTGGGCCTTCTGGGGGCGGGAAGGGGGGTGCTCCCCTTTCTGGTCAGGAGCTAGAACTGTCCCTGGGCAGGGCTGTGGCTGAAAGGAAGAGGAGTTTTGTCGAGTGGGAAGGGGACCTTGGGGTCGGGCCCTGAGCCACGGCTGTGTCTCCTTCACAGCTGGACACAGACCCACCGCTGGGCACTGTCCCCTAGCTGGCACCACCCCACAATGACGAGGGGCACTGCCAGGGCCCGGCCCCAGCTCCACGGAGCTCCTGGGTCTGTGCTGGCCTGGTGGGCACCAGGACACCCAGCAGAACTTTCCTTATCCGGCTTCAAGCTGGGAAGAGGCAGCAAGAACTTTTCACAACGGAGTCTGTTTCCGGGCCCTCCCGTGACAGTCACCCATACCCAACACACCGAAGCATATTTTTAGTCACCTTGCAGAATTTAAAATACACCTCGAAGGCGCCAAGAAACACCAGCTTGGGGATTAACTCTGCTCTCAGCAGGGAGGGGGTGCCTCGCGCCGCATCACCCTTTGGCTACGCCGTGACTCGCTGTGGCCAGTGCTTTCATGGGACTCACCTGCCAGTGCGCTTGGGGACCTGAGCTCCCAACCCAGGGGGCACGTATCCGAGCCCCAGGCCAGCACCAAACCTGCAAGTGTGCGATGAAGTCCCTTCTGGGCCCCATCTGTGCAACACGGGGGTGACTCTGGTCTCCCAGGCTCTGCCTGGTGCTGGCTTCTGTCCCCAGCACTTTCTATAGGATTTTCAGTTGCAGTCAAAGCCTCAAACGGATGAAGGGGGTAGGTCTGGGGCTGGGGCTCAGAACCACAGCACCTCTGAGATGGGCGAGGGCGGTGACCTGGCCCTGAACACAGACGGCACTCACCATGCTCCCTCGGAGAGGGGACTCGCCCTTCCCCAGGAGGGGTGGTGGCCGCTCAGAGACCTCCAGGCTGAACTCTGTTCTCCCAGCGACGCCTGTCCCGGGAGACACACTGGGGCCTAGAGAGAGTGAGGGGCCTCGCGTCCTCCATTCTGGGCTTTGCCCCTTTCCTAGCGCGCAGCTGGCAGTCTGACGCCTGGGGAGGCCCCTGAGGCATGCCCTGCGTCTGGGGGGCCCATGGGAGCCCGGCTCGCCCTGCCGGGGGCCGCCTCTCTGCGGGGTCGGGGCAGGGTCTCCGCACGGGCACCGGCACCGGGAGCGGTCGCGGGGGTTGACCTGGGTTTGCCTGCACAGCCCTCTGCGCCCCGCGGAGACCGGGGGCCTGGCCGAGCCCCCGCCGGGCACGCTCCTCGCTCTCCCCGGACTGAGCGCATCGGGGCGCGGAGACGCCGCGGGCCGGGCGC